>NW_021011724.1:0-98832 GCF_003987935.1 Bombyx mandarina | reverse complement strand
TATGGGCTCCAGTAACCCCTTAACACCAGGTGGCCTTTGGTCTCGTCCATCCATCTAAGCAAAAAAAAAAAAAAAAAAAAAAAACTATTTCATTTAACATCCCTGTCAAATACTCATTTAAAGACAGCCTAACGATATTAATGCAACAATGTATTCATCGGATAACCATCTAGCTTGTATCCGGCATAAGAACAACAAATATGTTGTAAGAAAAAAAAACTGTAATACAATTTAGTTTTTTATCGCCCAAGAGCGCAGATGTCGAACTAGTGCGATAATGGTACTTAAATCTTCAGAGATGTTTCGTGTTTGGTTATAAGCTTTTATAGGCCACCGTTGGCAGCGTTGTGTGTTATAGGCGATATCATTGGCATGAGAATGGCTCGTTATTTAAACTCTTAAAATTAGAATTACTGGTTAATGATTTACGACTAGACTTTTTCTTAATGTTTTCGTCATTGGTATAGGAGTATTGGACTTTATTATTGAAGGTATTTTTATAGGTTGTTTGTTTGTGTTTTATATTTTCACGCGTCGTTAATTCGATTGAATTGTTATTGGCGCTGCAGAATAGGGAACTGGAATTCACCATTTTAATATCTACTATTAACTTATCTATATATTAATACGCGAAGCAAAAACTTTGTATCCCTTTTTATGAAAATTGCGCGGACGGAGGAGTATGAAATTTTCCACACTTATAGAGAATACAGAGAAGAAGTGCACGATGCTAATATTTTTTTTAAATAATGCATAAAAGATACAGTAAATCAATAAAGAAAACATTACACACACTACATACCGTGTATTTGACGCACACAGGCATGCATACTATTTATTGTCAAACTTTTGTTCTTGACGTCTGTTGTCAAATTGAGAATAGATTCATTATTGTTTGTCTTCGTTAATATTTTTTATAGTGTAGTCTTGGCGAAATTTGTGATTATAGAAGTATAAAATACAATCATAATAGTGTACAAACTTACAATTCCAATTAATTATAGTCGAATTTCGACTACTGCGGGACCTCTAGTATACATAATTATACCAAACAAGTGAGCGCCTATTCATAACATCTGTAAATCGGGACGTTGAGGTACTTACATGATAAATGTGACCTCAATCATAGGTATGACCGTCAACAAAGTTGTCAACGTTATTAAAATTTAATTAAAATAAGAATAAGTGAAAAATAGTACAATGATAAATATTATAAAATCCAAATTAACACACTTTTACATTAATAACAGTGTACCTGATAAGGATAGTAAATAAAAGTAATTAGATAAAATCTGACCGATTTAGTTGTAGAAAAAATTCGAGCCACATGAACAATAATTACGTACATACATACGTAGATATAAAATTACTAGTTTTTCGTTTTTTTTGTTGTTTTCTGCGCTGATTATTTATTTTCGTTATCATGTCGTCGTCGTGGCCTAAAGGATAAGACGTCCGGTGCATTCGTATCTAGCGATGCACCGGTGTTCGAATCCCGCAGGCGGGTACCAATTTTTCTAATGAAATACGTACTTAACAAAATGTTCACGATTGACTTCCACGGTGAAGGAATAACATCGTGTAATAAAAATCAAAACCCGCAAAATTATAATTTGCGTAATTACTGGTGGTAGNAAGACGTCCGGTGCATTCGTATCTAGCGATGCACCGGTGTTCGAATCCCGCAGGCGGGTACCAATTTTTCTAATGAAATACGTACTTAACAAAATGTTCACGATTGACTTCCACGGTGAAGGAATAACATCGTGTAATAAAAATCAAAACCCGCAAAATTATAATTTGCGTAATTACTGGTGGTAGGACCTCTTGTGAGGGTAGTGTGCACGGGTAGGTACCACCGCCCCGCCTATTTCTGCCGTGAAGCAATAATGCGTTTCGGTTTGAAGGGTGGGGCAGCCGTTGTAACTATACTTGAGACCTTAGAACTTATATCTCAAGATGGGTGGCGCATTTACGTTGTAGATGCAACCACTTAAAACCAGGTGGACTGTGAGCTCGTCCACCCATATAAGCGATAAAAAAAAAAAAAAAAAAATATTATTTATGTTGTAGTCATTAACAACTACTGCCACATTAGATAGTGGCAATTGAGCTAGAAATTCGCGTTGACATCAAAATTCCTGTCAAGAGTAAGCTGAATTTGTTATCACAAAACGCTGCCACACATATTTTGTTTTCATTTCACAATTCGTTCTCACACCAAATAGTCCCAATAGCTACACAAAGAAACGCGACACGTCTATACACGTTGTTTGATCAGTGATGTGCCAAATATATTGATTGACAGAGCGACCTTCTTCTAAGTTCACGGACTCTGTCTTATGCAAACTAAATCGTTAATACGAAACACATGCTTGTATTTCAGGCGCCGTTGTTTTGTTTGATTCAACAGTTATGCGGTTATAATATGCATAATTAAGATACTTGATGTGGGTGGCTTCGAATTTTTTCCTCATAGTTTGACACGGACTTTTTGGCGGGAGCGCGAGGAGTGAAGTTGTGTGATTTTTTTTATTTTGTCTATTTAGTGTTTCTTCGGGTTTAAATGTGTAATAATGGTGGTTTATTAACTGTTTAATATCTGTGAAAGTACACAAATGTGAGAAAATGAAACAAATCCGCTGGACGTAACTTCTCGGGATCCTCCAAAAAGTCCACTGAAAAAATCTTAGTAAATGACCACCATTTTGCTGAGATTATATTTCATCACATTTCATTTCATTTAATTTCATCCCAGTTGATTAATGTCTCAAATTAATCATCTTCATTGCATTTCACTCCATAATATCATTTTTCATAAAAATATGAATATAAAATAAAATAAGACATGACTTAAAGGTCTCAGTTACCAGGTCATAAAATCCCTTAAAAAAATATAGTTTGACACGTGTAATCCACGAAGCGGGTTGGTTATTGGTGATATGTTTAATTTTTTACTATGGTATTAACGAATACAACAGGACGATCTTTCACGAGTAAATATTTTGAATTTTGCTAGGTTTGACATTCAAATCCTATCGACAATTGCGAAGGGTTTACTTGAAGTTTCTAAGGCATATAGTTTTTATTTTGTGTTGTATAAGTGCTGGTTGGGGCCATTCCAAGTTCTGCTAATTCTTTGAGTTCGCGCGACAGTAGCCTCTATATTTAAGCCTAAGATGGCACGTCTCTACACTATTCCTCCTGCTGTTTCTATGAGCTCCGAGACTTGCTTAACGTAGACGCCAGAACCACTGAGAAAGTGGGTCGTGATTCCGATCTTGTGGCAGATTCAGTGGAACACTGCTCTTACTAGGGCCAGTGTGAGTAAATTCTCTCAGGTTGAGTCGCTGAGCTCACCTACCAGTCCGCGAATAGCTTACTTAGGCTACAAGCGCAAAGAATAACGGGCATCTGTCGTCTTCTGGAGTCTGGCATTCCGGTAGGAAGGGCATGACAACCGTTATATGTGTACATTTTTTTTATTGATTGCTTAGATGGATGGACGAGCTCACAGCCCAGCTGCTGTTAGGTGGTTACTGGAGCCCATAGACATCTACAACGTAAATGCGCCACCCACCTTGAGATATAAGTTCTAAGGTTTCAGTATAGTTACAACGGCTGCCCCACCCTTCAAACCGAAACGCATTACTGCTTCACGGCAGAAATAGGCAGGGCGGTGGTACCTACCCGCGCGGACTCACAAGAGGTCCTACCACCAGTAATGCTATTGAAATACATACAAATATGTATTGAAGTATATATGTGTTGTAGGGTGAGATGCGACATTCATGTTGTTATGGCCACCCACGCCCACTTCACACCAGTAAGTCCAAAAATTTCCTGCCGATCAAGACCAATTTAAAAATACCTGCAACATCCACTTCACTCGGTGACTCAGTCAATTGTTTTTCGTTAATTAATTCATCATACTCTTAAAAACACATACAACTACAGAAATATTAAAGACATAGTATGACTAAAGACATCTATGTACATAAAAACTGCCCCATATCCCGAGCGTGATTGGTGTGGGCTGAAATAGGATTTCTCGGCGGACGTGACAATTGTGCTGGCGACGTGAGTCCGGCGTGCCATGATCTCACCAAATGGTACACAATACCTAATATCTAGATAGACACACAATAGATCCAGCCTTCATCCCATTAACTGAAAATAGACGACGGCCAAGTGCTTGCAGAAAAAAAAAACCCAGCAAAATTAAGAACTCAACATTTTTGGATCCTATTTATACTATACAGAGTGTTGCGATAATGACGCCTTAGATGGGAACACGGCTTCTATAAGTCCATCACCCTGCCTATTTCCAGCATAAAGTGGTAATGCGTTTCTGTTTAAGGGGCTGGGCAAACTTATGTCTTGAAGTGGGGGGCAGAATTTCCGCGGTTAATGCCTAAATGTAATGCAGTAATGCGTTTCGGTTTGAAGGGTGGGGAAGCCGTTGTAACTGTACTTGAGACCTTAGAACTTATATCTCAAGGTGGGTGGTGCATTTACGTTGTAGATATATATGGGCTCCAGTAACCACTTAACACCCACGGGGCTGTGAGCTCGTCTACCCATCTAAGCAATAAAAAAAAATAACCAAAAAAATCATGCTTGTAAACAAAATGTGCGGGATTCAGGAACAGTCAGTCGTATTTGCTTAGAAATAGGTCACTGACCTTGCCGAAATTGTGTATGGCATGTGTGAAATATTGAATTCAAAAATATGATCCTATTTGAAGATCTTCAGTGTCTTTGAATGATTTAACACGTGCGACCTTGAAATATTACACCAAATCCGTGGTCCAAATTAAGGTCATACGTAGTTCCGCTCTTGTGAAATGTTTTAAATCGAAATGTTCGACATAGCCTTTTTTTTTTTTTTTTTTTTTTTTTNGACATGGCCTAGCATCCAAGAGGGCTCCAGAAGGGAGCCCTCTCCCGCTTCACACACACTTTGTCCAGCAAAGGTGGGAAACGGGAACACGGTGTGCAGTCTTCTTTGTTCACGGCACCCCTGTGCAGACAACGCTGCTCCACGGTATCGGGGTGCACGCTTAAGCCCCACCGCCGCGACAAGGCGAGACCACGTTCGGTGGGGTCGACATAGCCTTAGTGTTTTATTTAGTTTTTTTTTAGTGTATTAATCGCTTAAATATTATTCAATTTTGTTAAACTAAACGTACGTATATATTATAAGAAAATTACTAATTTATAATATTATGATAGAAAAAAAAACATGTCCATAATTTAAACTAATACAAACGTCATCGATTGTGTCACAAATAAATGCCACAATTAAATTTAAATAAACGATTCGGTGAATTAATGAGTCGGCGACGAGTCGAGTACAGTCATTACAATTAAATTAATTGCCCTATTTTTAGCCTGTCGAATCTCTGCTGTCGTGCCAGTTCTGCGAAATAAAAAGATAATTCTTACTGGTTCTGTGCTCGTACTTCATAATAATCTGTGTTCGCAGAAGCGATTGGAAGGACCAAATCTATAGTGTCAATACCAACATAACACAATATGTCGTCTTTTCGCATTAAAACTGTATAATCTCAAAACTTACTAATTTTACAGGAGACTATTATAAAGGTTTAACGTGTAATATTTTAAATATTGATCATCTTTGTAACTAAATTTGTTTTTTTTTTATTTTTTTACCAGTTACATTATCTATCTTTTAAAGTAAGATAAAATTATATATTAATTTGGTTAATGTAGTCAAAATATAGGTAAACTAAAAAAAAAACTAAAGCTAAACTACGCTCTTTTGACAGTATTTATGAGAAAAATTCTGGTGATACCAAATACAATCTTTGGTTACTAAACTAATTATAATATTCCAAATGTAAGAATATTCAAAAGTTTATAGCGATTTTATGACCTGTAACTAAGGATTTAAATAATTATATTCTTATTTTTATGAAAAATGATATATGGAGTGAAATGAAATGAAGATGAATATTCAAAAGTGCATATTGCAGATAATAGATAATAATATATTCTAGTATGTTCTCCGAGTATCCGTACGCTAAATCAACATGCAGTCTATAGATCTCGTGCGTACTATTTATTGAATAAAACCTATGACTTCAATAGGACAATAAGCTGGATTAACTTTTAGAAAACTGAGTCATAGTTTACGAATCCAATTATAATACACTTGTTCATTGAAATGAATTTAGTTTGAGGAAAATATTCTCCGTAACCGTTTATAGATTACTTTCAAGTATCTTAGTTTATAATCTGTTTTTTTTTTTTACAAAACAACATTGGTTTTTAAAAGATTTTTTCCGAATTAAACTACTGTTTTACTGTTTGTGTTCTGCTGTATATTTATTTATTTATCACAGTTCATGTAAAATTTACATTGGCGGACTTAATGCCTAAGGCATTCTTTACTAGTCAACCAAAGGTAGTGCAGAGTAAATAGTGATATGTGCAATGAAATTTATTTTAAATTACAAATACATATACAATCACATTATACATATACATGTACATACATACATAAATACATCCATACATGTATATTAGTCGCAAGTAAATATGGTTGCAATCAGTTCCTACAAATATATGAAAGTGGAATGCCGTGAGGTGATCGTAGGCTTTTACTGGTGGGTTAGGGGTATTATGAAATAGCCGTGGTATCACTGACTACTGTATATCTTCAGTGAAGCAATCATGCGTTCGGGCTTAAAGACGTTACAGCTGTGAAACAATAACAATTGAGTTTTCGAAATCGTATCTCAATATGAATAACACGCTGCGGTGTTCTGTTAATTTAATTGGAAAATTTCCATCCTTTAGTAATTTCGGATAAATAATTTTCCTTATGCACTCATTATTCGCAGAGAAATATAGAAAAACGTAATGACAGCGCGTCCTACTTCATTTCAGGTTTTGACAATTACGCACATCAAGCAGTTTTTTTTTTTTTTTTGTCAGGAGGAAATCGCCGGACTTCCGCCCTCCACTGGGGACGGCGGGCGGAGCATGTCCAAGTCGAACCGACTAAAACCTCCTGTCGCTCAACAACCAACGTCCAAACCTCACATGAGACAGAACTCATGAAAAGGCAAAGGGGGGAAAGTGAAGTGCTTAGTGCGGAGCACATCTCTCCCATCACCCTCCCCTTCGGGACGCCGGACTGGCGGACATCAAGCAGTTAGGCTAATTCGAACGGTATATTTATTATCTATAATTTATTTGAAATCTCGTAAAGAACAGCTGAGTGCATTGTAAAGATTTATGTACTTTCCGGGCGGTCCCTTTTTCGATTTAATTAAATTTTCATTACAAATTATTTAAATGCAATGACGGTAGATTAGAAAACGTATGAAGGAGTTATGTTACTTTTTTATTGTGCTAGATGTATAGACATAATCTCGGCATAGCTTAGAGCTAAGCAGTTACCGAAGTCTCAATTATATAACGCTTAATTAAGGGTAGGTTGAAGCTAAAACAAAACCAAGGTAGGATAGATAAGTAGGTAGGCATGGGCAGGACGGTGGTAGCTCTCCCGTTCGGCCCTTAACCCGCCTCACCACTTCTGACGTAATGTTTGATTCCTGAAATGGCTAATCTGTAAACAGCGACAGTTCAAGGCGATAAGACGAGACTGGCGCCCGGACAAGTGTGATTGTTCCTATTACCATAAAAATTGATGGCTTGTAAATACTAATAATATGATACTAAAGCACAAACACGTTTCAATTTAACCTTCGATTAATAACGAGAGCACTGTATCAAACAATAATAAAAATAAATTTCCCAATTATATATTTACTTACAGACGCGTTTTAATATTTTCATTGGCGGTTTTCGTGTATTTAAAAACGTCCGATATTATAATATAAAATGCAAATCTTGAAATACGAGACGTAAAAAAAACCGTGATTGTTACTATTTAAAGCAAAAATGAATATTTAGTAATTGGTCCTAAAATATACCACCAATTTGGTATAAGAGTTCTCTCAATAATTTTCTTATATGTTATAATTGACAACTAGGGATAAGGTTTATTTTTCGTAAATATCTGTACGAAATTTTCTTGTGATGTTCAGAAAAAAGCAAAAAAACACGTACAAAGTAGTTTTAGTTACGTCTACCGTTAGAAAACTTTTTTTTTTTTCCTATATATTCTGTGGTAACTACGCTAAAGGACTATTCCAGCTACGCGCGGACGGGTGGGTGAGCTCACGGGCTTAATCTGAGAAAAATTACTAACCCCAGACTGAGCAAGAGCAGTAGTACTTCGCAGAATCTACCACCGAGAAAACGCTTTTGAAAATACTAAGTAGATAATATCATCATATTATACACATACATTCATTATTTGACGCTTACAGAAAAACAGACGGTAGATAATTAAATATCCAAATGTCGAGGAATGAAACCTTAGTTGTCCGTGATTACGAAGATAGTAAAGTACCTGAAATGTCAAAAAATAAATAAAAACAGTTTTAATTTACCAAAACCTATACACACTACAACGCGAATCTATTGTCCAACCTTCAAACTTGAAATCTCAATTGAACTGTTTAGAATTTATTTGTACTTAGTATTTAATCTCAGATACCATACCTACTATACCATTTCAAAGACCGATTTACGGGATACTTCTATTGACGGATCCTATAAGTTCATAGTCATATATACGTATTTACCAACCTTATTGAGTGTTCGATAATTTTTAATGATTTCTAAATTGTTTGATAGCAGAAAACAATAACATTATTATATTGTAACTAAACATGACAAATAAGGATACTTTTAGTTTCTTTCTGGCACTTGATAATGTAACAGAATTTATCACTTAGTCTCTCGCACATCCGTGCCGACAATTAACATTTCTCATCAGAGAACAACACATAATAATTTAATCTTAAATTTCACAGCTGCATTTACGATTCCTTCAATTGATTTACGACAAGTTTTCAGTGTTATTTTTAAAGTTTATTGGCCGTGTAGAAGTAATAAAAGCGGGTAATCGTTTATTATATAAGAAAACGGTAGATCCGTCAGGCAGATAATAACACGGTTTGATGATGATAGAGGAATTTCTCCTTAAAAAGAGAAATTAGATTTTAAATTGTTAAAATTATTACCGGTGATATGACATACTGTGAGCCTGCTCCGATGACGGTACCAATATGAAGCTTATATTTTTCGGAGTCAATCAAATATTTTGGTTTGCGGAGGGAACACTCCCTGTCCAATATAATTCAGACTTCAAGCTCACGTCACAAAATAGTTGGCGACGTTCAAAGCATGATTCTGTGATTATAATTTAAGACTCCAAAAAACACTTAACAACAGGGAGGCCGTTAGCACGTTAATCAATTTCCGTAATAAAAATGTTTTTTTTTTAGGTAACCAGGTTATTTTTACTATCACTGATATATCCAAGATATTTTACCTTGATAAGGTTGAATTATTGACGATAAAAATGACAATCTATCATTGTGCCGTTAATGTAATGATTACAAAATTATGTCAATTGCATTTTTTATGAGAATTAAAAAAACCCACATAATTCTTACGATAATTGAAATGAACAAAAAATACTCAAACACAATCCGTCATAAAACTACCCGCCTGTTTATTTCAAAGATGAAAATGTCTAATTATTTTTATTTAAAACTATTTAAAAAAAAAGGACCCACCTAATGAGTTTACTGCAATGAAATCTTCTAAATATATTTTACACTGCACCACTAATCACTTAAACCAGGTAAGCACTGCACTCGATTGAATTATCAACGAAATATTTAACTTAATTAAAAATAACATCGATGTTGTTCACGTTCCAATAGCTCGGATGTACGCACCCGTCTCGTTGTATGGTGAGCGCGCGAATGAATGTAAACCTGTGGCCAGTCGCAGACTGCAAGCAATTGTAATGCCGGTTTTTTTTTTTAAATGCTGTATCTTCACAACATACCGTCTTTATGAGCCGACATAGAATAAGCACTCGGTATCCGTTAGCGTTCGTCCACGTTATCATCCCAACAAAGACGAAAGATTCTTAATTAACTTTAGTCTATTCTAAAAATATAAATATTCTGTGTACATTTTTATCTGCTAATAATATATCTTATATAATAATATAGTTATTCTAACATAATTATAGTTGTTTGTGCTGCTCTTAAAATCACCGATTAGCGTATGGAAAAACAGACCAAATTTATTTGTATTTAGGTTTAGTAAATTTTTTCCTCTCTAAGCACCTGTCATTTTTGTATATAATATACTTTGACATTGGCAAAATCAATGCCAAAGGCGTTGGAGCCAAATTCTTTATAAAAAAAAAGATTTTTCATGATTTTTAGTATTTTCATGCTACGTGTATTTTTTTGAAATTTTTCATTTCAATCGAGAGGGGACTCTCAAATCGTATCATATTAGTTTTATTTTCAGCGGATCGCTTAATTTATTGTCACAGTATTTTTGGCTTTTAACACGCTGTAGTTATAGAATAGTTTTCAATGTTACTTTTTATAATTTAGGACTTTATGAGAACTTTAACAAGATCTTTATGAATTTCAATATTTTTTTTGCTTAGATGTTTGGACAAACTCACGATCCACCTGGCGTTCGGTGGTTACCGAAACCCATAAACATCTACAACGTAAATGCCGCCACCCACCTTGAGACATGAGTTTTTTTACAGTACAACGGCTGCCCTGCCCTTCAAACCGAAACGCATTACTGGTTCACAGCAGAAATAGACAGTAATAGGCAATAATAATAAAAAACAATAGGCATTAATCTGAAGCGATTCAGTAGAAGTAAAGGATAATACTGAAAGGGAATCAATTATCTATTTTAATAAATTCCAAACGTTTGATTATCTTGAACATTTGCGCACATTTGAAGTACCGATAGCAAAACAATAATTTTATTACTTTATTTTTTAACATACCTAACCTCTACAGGATAAAAAAGTTTTATTTTAGGTTATGCGTTTATCGTTTATTGTTATAATAAAATTAATAGTTTCTGATGTTTGAAATACTATAATAGAGTTTTCGTCATCTAGAACAAAGTATTCCAACCGCAAAACTGTATTTTATCATTAGGTACTATATTGAAAGGAAATTAATTATCTTTTTTTTTATTCGCAAAGTAATCTAGTTCAATATTATCACCTTAGCACTTCCTTAGCCTCAGCTTAAAATTAGCACCTCCGCTATAAAAATTTTAGTTTGACTATTTTTTATAGTGATCTTGCATTATCATTCTCGATCAGATAAGATTGACTTACTTCCGGGTCAAGGCACATAAATGATTGCCATATAAGGGTTTCTCATGCAATAAAGATAGCAAGATTAAAATTTTGCGACACGTGATAATAAAAAGAGTTAATATTTTTTTTAAGCCAAGAGCCTTGAGAGGCTATTTCAGCGTAACCTTAACTAATATATAGGTTTGATTATTTATGTGCTTGATTGCGGAGATAGTTAAACGAGCTAATGGTCTATCTTTTTTTATTGCCCTTGTAGGCAAACGAGCGTACGGCCCACCTGATGGTGAGTGGTTACCGTCGCCCATGTACTTCAGAAATGCTAGGGGCAGAGCCAAGCCGCTGCCTACCGTTAAGCACCTACTCTCCACAAGCCTCGTTTGAAGAAGCACATGTCATAGCGTTCGGGAAACACCGTGGAGGCGAGCTCATTTCAAAGCCGATTCTGATGTAAATTAAACACGTAAATCTAAATAATATTAAAATTAAATTATATAAAATTTACTAAAAATAAAAAATCAATGTTTGGGTTTGCCTATAATATGTTTGATATTTTCTCCTAGACTTTTCTAGGCTTTTCGATTAGAAGGATGACAGCTGTTATAAAAATATGATTGAAACGTCAACTATAGTTGTTATTTATGAATTCATATGAACACAAATACATATGTATAAAGTACATCACTATTCGTGCAACACATATACATGCATACATAGAGCAACTGATTGATTTCATTGCGATCATGTTTTTTAATCGGCGTTCGAAAGCAATAAATCATTTCGTGTTTGACAAGCTAACAATCGGTTTGTTTATTAGTCATCTCTTATCAACATAATATTACGGGAGCAAAAAACGCCTCCGAAATTGTGTAACTGTTAATTTTTTACTTACGTTGTGTGGGAGAATTCCACATGACCCTATTAAGTATAGAATGGGGCTTGGATTACGATTTTTAATTAAATTTCGAGGGATACTATTATCCTGCTAAAATACATATGTGTATATGAAAANCGGTTTGTTTATTAGTCATCTCTTATCAACATAATATTACGGGAGCAAAAAACGCCTCCGAAATTGTGTAACTGTTAATTTTTTACTTACGTTGTGTGGGAGAATTCCACATGACCCTATTAAGTATAGAATGGGGCTTGGATTACGATTTTTAATTAAATTTCGAGGGATACTATTATCCTGCTAAAATACATATGTGTATATGAAAATGAACTCTTGTAGTTCTGTTTTTGCTTTTTATTTTGATCGCTTGTTATTTACCCGATTTTTCTCGAGGATTTATATACGGATTATAGCTTAATTTCAGTACGTCAACACAACATACTAATACATATTACTTGATTATGAAAACATTGTGATATTAATTTATCAATACGTTATTGTATGGTTATTGGTTTTGCTTATTATAAGTATACTAGCAACCCAACCTCGCTTCGCTTCGGAAACTGTAATTTATTATTGATTTCTCCACTAGTTAATGGATGTTATTATACATATAAACCTTCCTCTTCAATCACTCTATCTATTAAAAAAACTGCATCAAAATCCGTTGCGTAGTTTTAAACATTTAATCATACATAGGGATATAGGGACAGAGAAAGCGACTTTGTTTTATACTATGTAGTGATAGTCATAGTAAAAAACGTGACTTAGTTTGGGTTTTCGTAATATAATTAAATCTAACTAAATAGAGAAAAATCCGTAGATCTTAATATGGTATTTTTAAATATATGTATATACCATACGCATACGGGTAAGAGCGTTTATTCAAGCTATTTGTGCCGCGAGGGAATTATGCGTTCATTAGGTAGTTTTATCGTAGTTCAAACGCAAATCTGACTTCGAGACGGGTAGTGGTCTTCGCGCTCTGACCTCCACGTAGTCCGGTAGCCCGTAGGTATTTTGTCAATCGACATGATTTCTTATTTTTGACGTGACAACGTCTTATAATTCAATGGAGCCGGCTCCACGCACGAAAAAACATGACTCATGCGGCGTTACCTCGCTCTGAGGCGTTCCATTTAAGGCTTGAAGTGCAAGCGAGAGCGCGCAACAAGCGACAAAGAGGCACAATGGGCCTCCGCGTTCGGCAGCGTTCGACATCTGTCTCTCTCCTACTTGAGTGAGCGATGCACCCGCGTGGACAGCTGCTATACAATAATACATTTACATGTTTTCGTCAAGTACGAAGTTCAATGAAAAGTGAATGTGGTGTCAATTGTTTATAGCAACGATAATTGCGGCGATAAAGGTAATGATTATTTCGATATTAAATATATGTTTTATGACGTCGTCACGTCAACTATTGTCAGTAAACCGACTTTACAGACAACCGATTTTTTTTTAAAGGGATAAAAAACAAAGCCAATGTTATGTATAAAAGATATCCACCATCACGCTGCCTGTTTTTGCAGTGAAGCTAAAATACGTTTTGAATTGAAGGCTGGGGCAGTACTTTTACTGTAAAAACTGAAACCTTAGAACTCATGTTTCGAGGTGAGTGGCGGCATTTAGGTTGTAGGAGATCGTCGATATAAAAAAATTAATTTGAAATTCTAAAATTAAATGTATACAGTACCGACAGTAAATCAAAATCTTTAGGTACTTATATTAAGACCGAATCTCTAATTACAAATACTATCAAGCAGTCTTATCGGTACAAACAGTAAACTAAACACGAATTTTAACAGTAAAACCATATTTAATTTTCCGCGTTAAACTTTTTTCAAATTATAAGTCAATTTCCTTATGTGTAAGTACCTAACGCTTAACATTTTACTCAAACACTTCTGAGTTCAACAGAACATAACAATCGGTTTAGAATTGAAGGCGATTGCGCGGCCGGCACACGTTTTTTTGATGGTTCCTTTCATTCAACACTTGCTCAAACAATGCTCCACATCCGACCTAATGAATGCAAACAAGCCTAGGTATGCCGGCAATAAATTACGTTTAGAAACATGTATATAAACAAATTCTGACTTACGATGACTAAAGTCAATAAATATGAATACTCTGTGGATATCGATATTAGAGAATAGTTTTATTTTAGTTTCGATTCTCTTCAAGTTTTCTACAACTCTATTTAAACAGATTTTTCATTAGCTAGTTCGGGTACCCCTAAAAAAAATTTGTTTCGTAATCGATTTGCGTTTTTGAAAATCGATCCTAAAATAAATTATTCATATTATTATTGTAGAACACTTTATAAGTATAGACTTAAGTATAGACACAGCTTAGAAATCACTATGTTAGATGAACATACCTTGCAAAATATCTTTTACGACCTAGAGACTATACGGAAATCAAAAATATGTAGAAGAGGGTAACACTAGCTACTTATAATATAGATAAAAACGTTTGGCAAAGAAGTATTCTAAAAAATTACCGCTTTTTTTTTATTGCTTAAATGGGTGGACGAACTCACAGCCCACCTGGTGTTAAGTGGTTACTGGAGCCCATAGACATCTACGACGTAAATGCGCCACCCACCTTGAGATATAAGTTCTAAGGTCTCAGTATAGTTACAACGACTGTCCCGCCCTTGAACGCCAAAAATAGGCGGGGTGGTGGTACCTACCCGCAGGGACTCACAAGAGGTCCTACCACCAGNGCTTAAATGGGTGGACGAACTCACAGCCCACCTGGTGTTAAGTGGTTACTGGAGCCCATAGACATCTACGACGTAAATGCGCCACCCACCTTGAGATATAAGTTCTAAGGTCTCAGTATAGTTACAACGACTGTCCCGCCCTTGAACGCCAAAAATAGGCGGGGTGGTGGTACCTACCCGCAGGGACTCACAAGAGGTCCTACCACCAGTAATTACGCAAATTATTAAATTTTGCGGATTTCGCTTTTATTCGACGACATTATTCCTTAATCATGGAAGATATTAAAGAATATATGCTACGTACGTATTTCTCTAAGACAATTGGTACTTGCCAGTGGGATTTTAATACCGGAACGGTCGCATCCTTTGATTAGTACGCCGCGCCGGGCGTCTCATCCTTTACCTACAAGAGGTCCTACCACCAGTACAAAACAATTCCTCTGGCCTACATTCATACAACTAAACAGCTTAGAATTGAAATTGTATTGTATAAGATCATAATTTATTTATTGTCCGTTTTCTTCGTATAAAAACTATTCGTTTCGAAGTAATGTCGTGGTTGAATTCCGACCGCAATTTGTATTTAGCATGTAAAAACTAAAATAGAAACTTGTGTTCTTAATAGAATTTAGGTTATTTGATTTTTGTTTTTTGTTTTCAATGACATGGACAACGTCATACTTGATCATAAATGTTTTGGAAATATCTTGAGTATAATAATTATAGTAATAATAATATGGAATTTTTACAAAAAGATATAAACGTCCGCAAAACATTTGAAGTGAAAACAAGGTATGTAATTATATCATATAATATTATATCATATCATATATATATATATATATATATTCATGGTAGGCAGCGGCTTGGCTCTGCCTCTGGCATTGCTGACGTCCATGAGCGACGGTGACCACTTACCATCGGGGGGGCCGTATGCTCGTCTGCCTACAAAGGCAATAAAAATAAAATAAAAAAAATCGGTTCGGTCGCGTTAAATTATTGGTAACATTTCAACTTTATTTGGGCCTATTTATTACATTTATGTCTTTACCTAATTTATGATCTTATAATTTACGAACTTAACAATGAAGTTCAATAATAAAGGCATGGTGGCGGCCTTGCTTAAGAGAGACTTGGATGGGCTATCTGAGAGAGGATATGCGAAAGAAGGATGAGTGCAGAAATGCCGTATGATAGATAGGTCTGAATGGAAAAAAGCATATGCTTCACTGATCTCACACACTGGAATAAAGGCAAAAGAAGAAGAAAAAGGTAGTGAATATGTTCACCACGGGAAAACATTTAAATAGAACGGGCAAATTGCCTTTAGCACTGCTATTAATATTTTTTAGAATTTCACTCATTAAATAAAAAGTCATTTCAAGAAAACCAGTAACATGTAACAACTGCGTAATACTGTGTGAGTAGTTTAAAATAAGGGTAATTTTTCTAACAGTTGTTCCATGTCGCTATGTATGATGACGTATGTCATGGATTTGGATATATCGCTAATGGACTTAGCTCTAGTCTATAGAAATCTTAGATCTAACGTGTCAGCTCATATTAAGTAAACAAAATATTTTCTCCGCAGCTTTCTGGTTTCTAACCGAAAATATCAGTGGTCACATTATTTAAATATGGTTTAGGAAACATTCCTTTGCGATCGATCTTCATCGCAAAGTCAAAATTAAACCGGCCCTATTGTAACATTTCAGCTAGGTATTTCAAATTAATTCATTACTGGTGGTAGGACCTCTTGTGAGTCCGCGCGGGTAGGTAAGTACCACCGCCCTGCCTATTTCTGCCGTGAAGCAGTAATGCGTTTCGGTTTGAAGGGTGGAGCAGCCGTTGTAACTATACTGAGATCTTAGAACTTATATCTCATTGCGCATTTACGTTGTAGATGTCCATGGGCTCCAGTAACCACTTAACAACAGGTGGTTAACCCAGATGGGTGGACGAGCTCACAGCCCACCTGTTAGATAAGCAATAAAAAAAAGTCGTTCTTCAGTTGCTATAATTTCTAGGAATGACATGTTTAGATAAATGTAGCATAACAAAATCAATCGCGGTGTCATGTTCGAGGTGCGGATACAGTGGTCACTATATAGTTTCTGTTGGTCTCTTCACCGCAACGCTATCGTATTACTGCTTCTAAATAACTCATCGATAGATTATTCGAAGAGCTATGTAACTTTATCTAAAACATTGTTTGGAAACTCAGAGCCCAGGTGGGTGCGAAGTGCAAGTAATAAAATATGGAAGGTAACGTAACGGAAAAGTGTCTGTAAAAGTTTTTAAGTGTCCTTCTGCTATCACGCACAGCATTCTAGGGGTGTTAAAATATCTAGAATTTCGTGAACTAAAAAGTTTGTTAAGAATATTAATATTTGTATTTATGCTAAACGGGGTCTCAGATTTCCAATAGATACACGGCCGAAAAAAGACATGAATATTTAACATTACTAATTAATTTTTCGTAGTCGTCGTCGCCTGAAGGATAAGACGCCCAGTGCATTCGTGTTTAGCGATGTAATGGTGTTCGAATTCCAGGCGGGCACCAATTTTTCTAATGAAATACGTGCTTAACAAACGTTCACGATTCACTTCCACGGTGAAGGAATATAGCTACGCGTAATAAAAATCAAACGCAAAATTATAATTTGGGCTTCAGGAACCACTTAACACCAGATGGGCTCGTCCACCCATCAATGCAATAAAAAATAAATAAATAAAAATTATTTTCCAATTGACTGTACAAATCGTAGCATTTCAATAAGCACTAGCAGGAAACATAAACACGGTCGGGGCCATTAAAACAACTAATTAATCCAATAATGGTTGCTTAACAATCACACTTTCACATATATCACACAACCCGGAAACTGCATGGTTAACTTTCCGGGATTTGGGTCGTACTACATGCAGCTCCCAAGTAAGGAACGATATGAAACCGATATTGCGGTCACAAGCAAAGGACTGTAAAGAAGGCTCATACGCTTTGTTACTTCCTTGCCAAATACATAAATGACTACCAATTCTATCGAATCTTTAGCATGTTTATTTAAGAGTGATTCTATGTTTATTTGTATGGTTGTATTATTACTATGTCTCGTATGTATTGTACGCGTGACATTAAAACTATTGCTTACTTATTTTGGTCGACTGAGTTTCTCAGCAGATTAGGTTCATGTATGAGTTAGGTTGGGTGTCGAACTCTTTGACGAGTTCGGTTTACTTTTATCATTATCAATAACTACTATAAATTTGGAAACATGAAAGTATGTTTTCATTTCATTTGTATTGATAGTATCACGGTTTATGTAATATGCAGAATTTTAAAGATATTAAAAGTAAATTAAGAGCTGTCCTACCTACTGCCCTGTGTTTGGGGCGGTTTAATTGAGGAATTAAGCCGCCCCAAGCACGTCATTAACTCCCCAGCCATTAACGGTGCTTTTAGGTACCACAAGCACCGGTCACCGTCCTCGTTGAACCCGTCGCTTGTGACGAAGGGCTCGACGAGTGAATTAGCCCATAGACACAGCCCACGTCGCGTTTCCGATCCGGTGGTAAATTCTGCGAAGCACGGCTTTTGCTAAGGCCAGTGTTAGCAACACTCCCGGTTAGAGCCCCTTGAACTCACCTACACGTCAAGAAGCTGAAATAGCCTCTCAAGGCCAAGCATAGGTCGGAGAGAAAAAAATCAATTAAACCTTGAACGCATGACCATCGCGCATAGAAATTCGTCGCCTAGAATCTTACGCCTTAGCCTCTTTACGACATTATTGACTGACCCTTCTATAATCCCTTGCCTATATCGCACTACGTTTATACCTGCTGCGTGGTGATTTGTGATCGCGGGTCGATAGCTATTTCGGGTAAAACAAATATTCTCGCGCCGCTTTCTGTTTTGGCCGATTATAATAATAAACAAAATGCACCGGATATAATGAAAGTTTTGTTATGACTGAGCGATGATTGATTTTATTGGTTATTGGGAAATTAATGAGGTTACCCATCAATCGATCCTTAATAATGATGTACGGTGCATACAGAGTAATTGTGCATTATTAGATTTTATAATGAGCTTGAAATCATTATTTTATGTTAGGCAATAAACAGGCTGTTATTAATACTGTTAATAAATTTAAAAGAAGTATAATATGAATAACAAACATCTCCAAGAACCATTAAAATTAAGCAGTCAGAACTAAATACGACAAATAGGGTGAATCTCAATCAATATGGTTAAGAAGGTGTATCTCAATCAATATGATTTCTTACAAAACCGAAGTATCTTCTTACCAATCATCTAAGTTTGGTAGCTGAGCCAAGACTCATTACAATTTGAAAATAATGTGTTTAATCGAGTTAATTATTTGTTGAAATATACATTAAGTAATTATAGAAAATAGAACTGATTTTCAACAACAGGATTGATTGTTTGTTATGAAGAATGGAATATGGGTGTGATGGCGATAAACGTGATTAGCCCTATTTAATAACCAATTTACTACCAGCGTTCCAAAAATGAATAGATTTAAAAAATAATCCGTTACTCTTTCACACTTCGGTATAAATAAGCATGCTATAGCTCACCATTTGTTGTGGATTCCTAGGTTTGCGATGGGCACGAGGAACTTTCAGGCCGGTGACCCCTTCGAGCACGTCTGCTAGGAGGAGACCATCCGCGCAGTCACGAGCCAGCCCGCCTCCAGTGGTGCCAGCACGGCGTCGCGACCGTGCCCGTTCCAAGTAATGGTTCGCCCAATCTGTGTAGATCTGTAATACAATAATTAATAATAAATAATGGCTTTATTTCCCGAAAATTGTACATTTTAACCTAACAATAAAAAAAATAAAAGCAATGTAATATATGAAAACAACATGTAAAAGTAACATCTACACTTCTGATACAAAATGTCTCTCGTCTTGGTGTGCCTTTCGGCAAAGGCCTCCTCCAACTCTTTCCACGGATTCCTGTCTGCTGCTACTCTAATAAAAAAAAATCCTTTGGAATATAATAATGAAATGAGTAAATTTTTTTAAGGTAAAATATATTTTTTTATTTCCCTTCTGTTTTTCGTCTGTGGATCTCGCCGTCAAGGTAATGCCGTATGCGACACCAATTTTCTCAAATTCACCTAACCTGCCTTAATTACCGAGCTCTCTTGGCCTAAGCTCTATCTTGGGTATAAGTGGAAAAACGTATCAGACTATTCCTTGTGATGTAAAGATTGGAGAGCTTTCAAACGCATGTATCCTGGTGAGTGATGTCAATAAAGAAGCGATGTCTATGGGCATCAGTAAGAATATAACACCAGGTGAGCCGAAAGTTGTTCTAACTATCGAAGTTTAAAAAATAGGTAAACCATCAAAATAAATGAATAAAGTAATAGAAAATCTTGCAGACGAGTTTTTTTCTTAGTATAACACATTTTCTACGCACGAATTTTAAAAACATACATGACACGCTAATTATTAAGAGTATAAGAGAATAAGAAGGAAAATTAAATAAGTATCCAATAAAACTATTAGAAACAAAAAACAAGTAAACATTGAATTCGAAACACAACAAATTTGAACTAGCTGAATATTTACGAACATAAGTAAACACCACTCAAATAAACCATGAACATATACATTTGCTGTATTTTCCAAAGAGATGATTCATCTCCAGTCTGCGATGAGGTGCACATAATATAGGGTGAGTAAAGCATTGTAGATAAGGCTTTAATGCTCCCGGTGAAGGATACAGCCACTAAAACTTTAACGACTACACCCCACATAAAGATGTGTCTGCATTGAAAATTCAAAGGTCATCAAAATTTACTGAATATATTCTGAATAAGTTGACTCATGTCTCGACACAACAAAAGACAATTTAAATTTATTAGCTTACGAAGAGGTCGAGCAAACAGGAGCAACCATATTGCACATGATTATACATACATTAGGTAAGGAGGAACATATGAACACAAAATTAACAAAACTTACCTACCATGTTATTTCTTTATTTTGGTAGCTAACAGTACAATACATGCACATAGCATATTTTAGATAGGTAAAGAAAAACCTAATAAGTTTCCACCATTAACAATAACATAATACATGAATAGACAGCGAAGAAAAATAACTAAAATGAAGAACTTAAAATTTAGAAAAATGTAATAAAATCAAACAATAAAATAATACCAATGGGCCCTATTTACCTTATGATAAAATTCCGAAGTTATTTGGGTTATTATTTAACTATGAAGAAATCATATGGCCAAATTTAAAAAATGCTGCTGAAATAAAAATCCATATAACGATTTAAAACTTTTGGTGTCAAACCAGTTCAAATTTTCAGAAACAACATTCTTGACTATTTTGATTGTCAGATTGAAACCAATTTCTTTGCCTTGTTGTTTGTAATTGACTTTACGATATGAATTAATTCAGTAGAAACCCTCAAAATGTTTATCACCTTTGTCTATTCTCAACTGCGGGTGCAAAACTCATTTCAAATCGCCATTAGACAAAACTTAATTCTCTATTTCATTTTTTGCGTGCGGTACACGTGCGGTATATTCTTGTGACAGCCGAGGCATCGGTTTGCTAGATGACAGTTAAGCCGATACATACCTCCAAGGAAATCTTTCAAACAACGCACTTAAAATCGTACTAGGATAACCTCATTAGTCTGGCTAGTCTTGGTCCGCAGTGTCCGATTTGGAGCTACCATCCTAGTCACAGCATTTTTGTTACAGCTATCTGCTATACGAGATCATAGTGTGATTGCTGTATCCGTATCATAGGATAACATTAAGTGTATAGCTTTTGTGTTTTTTTTTGCTATAAAATATAACTCACGCGACGTCAAACTCCCAATTGCAAATACAATACGATCGACCTTTCTGAAAATCGAAACCTATTAACTTTTCATTAACAATGGAAAGATTGAATGTAAAAACCTGAAATATTAGTGTTTGACGTCCATTAAATTCCATTGTAAAACACTACAGACATGATGTCATCAAGTTAATAAGTGAGTGTAACGTACGCTGTGAATTCTTAAAAGGATTAAGTCATATTCGAGTCAATTTGCAGGAGAATGGGGGCAAGTGGAGCGGACGCGACAGCCAGACGCCCGAATGAACGTGCTGTATACCTAGAAGTTCTAGAAACTACGAATTCAATGATCGTTCGAATAGCTTTGCATCTGAAATTGACTTTCAATTGTCTCCCGAACCATATTCAGATTTGATTGTGATTGAAGTTTCTATATTGAAGTTTCTCAATTCCTAATTTGAATTTTGTAGGTATATTCTAAAATAACATAGGCAACGGCAGACTTTTAATTAACATCAATGAAGTGCTAAGCTGTCCATCTTTTTTCTTTTCTTTCTTAACTATGATAATTACTGAAAACATTAAGTGTAGATTTTTAAATTAAAACTTCTAGTAAAATTGATAGCAGATTGATTATGCTCTTGGCATTGCCAATCTCTATGAGTGATAATTATATTGTTAGCGTCGTGCAAGAAAAAAACATTGAAATTAGTCAAAGCTTTTCATTAAATGTCAACATAATATTTTAGCAGCTTTCGAAAATAACGTTAGCCACATCAAGGGTATTAAAAAGACACCTTATGTTTTTAAACTAAAAAAAAAAAAAACAATTAAGATACAATCACAGAATATGTTCAGCATGTTATTGAATATCACAATGCGCGCCGTATATACTCAAAGCATACATTTGTATTTTTATTATCCGTTCATCTGATACTTCCCACAATAAAGGCACATTACAATAAATCAGTATTCCGATGTTATCATGTAATCGAACATGTTAATAGAATAATCATGACATGACATATCGGAAGGAGGCGGTTTAACCCTGGGACGTATTCGGAAGTCGAAACAATCACATCTAATTATTATTTTTATTTACTATAACAAAGAGGTTATAAGGTCATCATCATTCGTAATTAATCACATCGCGAATGCCACCCACCTTTTTTTCTTTATTGCATAAAATATATGGATGGACGATCTCTCAGCCCACCTGGTGTTAAATAGTTAACGGAACCCATAGATATATACAATGTAAATGCCGCCGCCCACCTTGAGATATGAGTTCTAAGGTCTCAGTATGGTTACAACGGCTGCCCACCCTTCAAACCGAAATGCATTATTGCTTCACGGTAGAAATAGGCAAGGCGGTGATACCTACCCGTGCAAATTCACAAGAGGTCCTACCACCAGGAAAACCACCTTGAGATAAATCATAACAGATGACTGCTTCACTGCAGAAACAAGTAGAATTCTAATGCTTACAGTAATATTTATTAAGAACCTTATATAAGGCCTATATAGTGGTTTTATCCGAGCCGGCATGAGTGGGTTACGTTTTACCTAATTTTAGCCAATTGCATTGTCTAAAAACTCTGATAACTGCTTAACATCAAGCAAATTATGAGATTGTCCATCCATTTTACATTTTAATCACTTATATAGTTCATTGGTTTTTATGAATAGATATGCAACAGGGCATTGGTTTTTCTCATATGTAATAGTTTGCGTTCGGAAAAAGTGTAGTTACCCTATACTTTGATCATATGGGAATGTTTCCAATACTAAATACCTGCAATCACTTGCAGGTCGGGTCTGTAAAATTTGGAATTATTATTGTTATTTAATCGTTGAGATACTGAATAAATAAGAATGAATCCTAATGAAACCCAATACGCTTCTGGCGTCGCGTCGTTTGAAATCACTTTTATCTAGTAATATCACGGGTGTTTATTCAAATCGGTTCGGAACAGCTTAGTATAGTAATAAATCCAGCTGCTCTGACGTTTTTATAGGTGCTTAGCTTACTACAGTGAGATGTTTCGACTCCTGTCGTATGAAAAACGTTCGTTGATCTACTTTGAGGCACAATGTGTACGAAAAATAAATATTAAAATCATATTATTCAATTGTGATTTTTTGTTTGTGAATTATTCATTTCATTATAAATGATATTTATATAATCCTTTTGAGAACTATTGGATTAATACAAATTTTGAATGGATTAAGACGCATATCATGAACCTTTCGATATTTAATATTTTTTTCGGATATTTATGTCGAGTAATTATTGGCAAAATTTTTCTTAAAATTTTCCTTTTCGTCTATTACCAGCGTATTAAATCTTATCACGTATTATCAGCCCCAAGAGATACCACATTAGATTTGGTGGTTCTTACAAAAAAGGGAATTCGACCTTCATACCTTGGATCTTAATATCGGTTGAAGCCGCGCGTCACCTGGGTTTCTATAATTTTATCATGAACTCATAATAAGTTTCATGTGTGACGTTCCCATATTACGGCGAATTATGGCCAGAGTTGACTAGTTTTACCTACAATCGCCAGTAACAATAAAACCTCGTATTACAAATGTTTACGTTTTACAAACGCAACTTATACGTATAATATAAACAATATCTGCGTAAGTTCATAGCTCACTGATGCAGGGCTCGAGCAAAACCAACAAATCCACCTCGGTTGTATTGTGTGTGGAGAATTCCCCAGGCATACATGCAGTACAAAGCTATGAGTGCGCTACAGATACGCTAAAAATCTTTAAAAAAACCTAAAAACACTGAGATCTAAAACTAATAATTCTGTTCATATGTGAGTAATTTAAAACTTTTGTCATTATTAAGAGGGTAGTTATCACAAAGCAAATAAGAATGTACCTACATAGGACTTTTTAGCGGGAACGCGAGGAGTGAAGTTGTGCGATTTGTTTTATTTTGTCTATTTAGTGTTTCTTCAGATTTAAATGTGTAATAACGGTGGTTTATTAACTGTTTAATATCTGTGAAATTGCACAAATGTGGGAAAATGAAACAAAGCGCTGGACGTAATTTCTCGGGATCCTCCAAAAAGTCCACAAAAAAAATCTCAGTAAATGACCACCATTTTACTGAGATTATATTTCATCCCATATCATCTCATTTCATCTCAGTTGATTAATGTCTTAAGTTAATCATCTTCATTACATTTCATTTCACACCATATTATCATTTTTCATAAAAATAAGAATATAAATTAAAATAAGACATGACTTAAATGTCTCAGTTACCAGGTCATAAAATCCCTTAAAAAAAAAGAATGTACATAGCAGATCTTAAATTTTTTTGAATCGTGGTCATAGCGACTTTCATAGTTTTGCAAGATTCAATTTTCTCGTTTAAATCACGAAGTACAAGTTCGTCGAGAGCTGTGTATTATTCAAATTTCTGAGAAACGAGATGATTTCTGATACGGCCGCCATCTGGCCGACTATTATGTATTCACGTTTTATACTTGGACTGGGGCATCTGAAGGTTTCTTGCTTTGTTCTCCCTTCTGACTCTTGATTGTTTTCATAAAATTTTCACGCTGAATTAATTTTTGTGTCAGGTTTCCGTGAACATTGTTTGTTGTTCAACATAACAACAAGTTTACGATCAGTAAAATTCTCTCTTTGATGACGATGCATTAATCATTAATTCTTTGAATGTCTAATTTCATATCGATACAGATTTTGTGTTCTGCCGTTGGAAATCAAAGGCGGCCTCGTTCCATGGGTAGTTAAAATAATAAGGGCAGACAAAGATGTTATTTTATTAGTGCTCATATTCCCTTCCTTCATATTGAGATAGCAGCCGTGTATTAATAAGAGTTTAGGTTGATTTATAATTAAACTGGAACGAAGTTTTTTTCTTATTGCCTTTGAATAAAGACGAGCATACAGCCTACCTGATGGTAAGTAGTCACCGCCTCTGATGGAGGTCAGTAATATCAAGCCGCTGCCTACATTGCTAACTACAATCCGAAACAATCCAAATTTAAATATAAGAAACTTTTCGATACGTTATTGGAAAATTTACAACTACCACAGTCTTCATTATTACTACGTACGGTCTTTCTTTTCATAATATTCAGCGATAAGGTTTATTGTTTTTATAAAAGTTGTTATAAAAAGTTTTAATTATGATATTCTTTTTCCTGTACAGATTTCCAAATCTAATATTCAAATATAATCAAATACAAGTGCATCATTTGAATAATTAAAACATGACAAAAAATATTTAATTAATGCAAATGTTGGCTTTGGCGAAAAATATAGATGTGACAGAATTAATTGCCTCGACATTGATATCTCAACAATAAAAATTGTCTCTCATTTAAGCCAATATAAATTAATTGATGCTACAATCAAATGTTGTCCAAAGGAGATATTTGCATGTTTTTACAATGCTTTTAAGCCTCCCAGATTTTTATTTAAATCGGGCCTGCTTTTAAAAGAAAATCATTTTCAGAAAATGTCACATGAAAATCTTAACGCAATACACGAATTTAACTTGAATATGTATAAAACAATATTTTTAATGGCAGTTGTTGATTTAATGTGAATTCCCACAATGAAATGTACCAGGTAGGTATCGCTATCTTCTCGATTTTAGCCGCTAAGAAATCATGCGTTTCGGTTTGAAGAGGTGAAAGAGCTAAAATACAACCGACACTTCGACTTCTGGTGTAAAGGCGGGTGGCGGCATTGACATTATGACGTCTATGGGATCCGATAACAAATGAATATCGTGTATCATCAGCCCATTTAGAGCAATGAAACCAAACTCTTTTTGTTATACTTTTCTATTATGCATACTCGTACTGGCTCGTAGTGCCAATCTATTGAAATAGCTATGATGGACTTGAAATAGCTTGGGTTTCATACAAATATTTCACGTTAACTCACTGAGCTACTGAATGACTGGCGATTCTGATACGGTAGTAGATTCAACAAAGCCCTAGAATCCTAGACCCAAAGTGCTGTGTTTGCAAGTCATCCCAGTTAAGCCCCGTGAGCTCACATACCAATCTGCGCGGTATCAGAATAGCCCCTTAGGCCACCGGTGATTACGGCATATGAAACCTTTAAGCACAGATCACAGTTTACATTCGCCTCTTATTCAGTAGCGTCATAATCAAAAGCACCCCTTTTGGCGAAATAATATAATTATTAATGTAACAGATATCGCTTTGATTTCTTGCCTGCACAAGTTATACCTCGCTTGGAAATACCCTTTACGGCCAGAGGATCTACTATTACTATATATTTGTTTGCATTTAGTACATAAACGGTTGAACGACCTCACATTGTGGTATGAGATCTAAGTATCAATTGCTTAATATAACGACTGTTCCACACTTCAAGCAATAGTTGAAGTTTTACAAAATGGCCTATCTAGTATAATACTTAGGGAATGCAGTCGCACCCCGGTGAACCCCTTAGTCTTCTTTTACGATACCCACGGGAATAGATGGACCATTCTAGGAGACCACACAGTTATCCTACCTAACTTTCCCTTTAATAGTTTTCCCTTATTTTTGTTTTTATTAAAATTACCCCGAACGGGTTGGCACCACCGTCGTGCCTCTTTCTACCGCTAAGTCACCCATTCCGACTGAAGAAGCCGTAAGGTCTAATACAGTTGAGATTTCGACTTAACATCTCATGAAGCGGCGTTCATTCACGCGAAGCAATTCTGTGTTACACCCTGAACGGGTGCGGTCCCTGCTATTCCGTTGTAACTGTGATTTTGATCATACGTCTCAGAGCCAATAACTCTTTAACACCGGGCGGGTCTTTAGTCTGTCCATCCATTTTTCCAAAGCAGAGTGGAAATCTTTGGAGGAGGCCTTAACCTGAGAGAGGTCCATACATATATTATATAAACTAAATATACAAAAAAAAATGTAATTGCATGGAATAAAGGGCTTTTTTATTTTTATTTTATTTTTATTATTATTGGTGGCCCGGAGGCCTTTTCAGTTTCACCAGGGCAGGTGAGCGAGCAAAGAAAGGCTCAGCCAGGAGGGATAGAATTCAGTAACAACCTGTTACCCACTAATCTACATTCAATGCCTACCGTTGTTTAACATTCAAAATGAAAAAGATTAAAATTCTGGCACAGTCCTTAAAACTAATCATCTTTTAGTAGTACACATGTAAACACAGTGGGTTATCAAAGCTTTTACCATTTACGTCAAAGCTCAGTTCTATGTTAGGTGAGAGCTTAAAAGCGTTAAGTGCGGAAGCCGAATGAGGTCGCGCAGCTTTTAATATACTCCGGTAGGACGCACCTAGTCGCTCATATTACGCTCTCGCTTCTAAATATGGTATTATAGTTTGGAGATGCTTTTTTTTTAAGTTCTGTAAACATAAAATAAAGAGCGAGTAATATTTATATCCCTCTTATTAATCAGACCAGGCGTTGCTGTAGGTTCATGTTATATGTGTATTTTGTTGGACAGTCAGCCAAACAGACGTTACGAGAATACCAGGAGCTTTTTTTATTTATTAGGTTTACTTGTACTGATACAACGGATATTCCGACCTTCGAACCGAAATAAATAATTGCTTCACGACATGAACAAACAGGATGACAGTACGCAGTTACGCTATCTATAATTTTTCCTATTTCTGCAATAAATAATACAATAAAGACTTTAACATGTTTTATTTATTTATTTTTTATTGCTTAGATGGGTGGACGAGCTCTCAGCACGCCTGGTGTTAAGTGGTTACTGGAGCCCATAGACATATACAACGTAAATGCGCCACCCACCTTGAGATAAGTTCTAAGGTCTCAAGTATAGTTACAACGGCTGACCCACCCTTCAAGCCGAAACGCATTACTGTTTCACGGCAGAAATAGGCACCTACCCGTGCGGACTCACAAGAGGTCCTACCACCAGTAAAAAGGTCTGAAGGTATTATTTGCGTTACAATGTCTCTAAGCTCTGCTAACTACGAGGTTGGAAGTGAACTCATCTGCCGATTGACAAAAAGGAAACCAAGAGTTTCGTTTTTTAAAACATATCGACAGGATAAATATAATGTTTTGTTTTGTTTCAATTTAAACTGACAAACTGTTGGCTCTAACTAACAGAGATACTTCCACACATCATTATTTGTCACAAAGGACTGAAATGAGGTCAGGCGTCGTCTTCTACGAATTTACGTGTCGTCTATATATATACATACATATATTATCAATAAGAGTTGCTTAATGCTGAGAAGACTTTTAGCTGTATATAGAGTTATTAAGATATTAATTTACATTTAAAAAATGTTGCGGATGCATACCTACCGTTGAATTTTTCAATTTATTTTCTCTAATTGAATTTTTACATTCTATGGCTTATTGGTTCCAAATAGAAAACATTGTTAGCTGTTAGGCTGAGGCTAAGCTCTAACAATATGTTCTTATTTGGAAAATTGTTTGTGTAATTTTGGGGGTACCAGCCAACAGCTTTCGGCCTGCTTCTACCGCGATGGACCCTTATTTACGGACGGTTTAAAGAGAGAGATAGTCGTCTTAGATAGAACTGAGCCTGCCAATCTCAAGGACAATGGCGGTCATTCACTTTACGATATATGCTCTAGTAAACATTTAAACCGTATAGGCTGTAAGCTAGAAAAGGTTTTAAAGCTTAAAAATATTTTAGAAAAAAAATACTAGGCATCATTTAAATCATTACGCTTCTTCGTTTAGACATGTAATATTAGTGTTGATTATGTGGATTAGTGTTCTTAGTAAAGCGATTGATCAATCAGCGTACATCGAATTATGGTAAAGTTAGGTTTGTGTACAATAGTTTACCTGCAGGATGGAACGGGTCTGTCTTGTGACGTCATCAGTGGAGCCTTGGATCGAGCGCGGTGCGCGAATGCATATCGGGATCATTTTGACTCATCAACTACACAGTTTGCTTCTCAGCTACATTATCGTATTAAATCACGTTCTTTTAAATCTAATGATTTAACAAAAATAGCTGCCACCATTTTATAGTAAGTAGAATAAATTTGAAATACCAGTGAATTTAAGTGCAAATTCCTGTAAATATAACGTTTTTTAAAAAAAAAAAAACATTTCGAGTGAATCGTCAACAATGTAGGAGTCAAAACCATTCAGATTTCTAAGCGGTTTTTAGAGAGAGTATTTAACGTTTAAAATGATTTCTTTGATCAAAATTTAAAAGTGTTTGTTCACTGTTCCCAATAAATGTTCCGGGTTAATTAATATATTTCGGTAGACTGCAACTATAATATTTTCTTTCGAGCCTCGTATTTAGAGATGAACTGACACAATGAATAATGTAACCAATATATCTTGAACTGTCAAGCCCTTTTTATTAACACGCCGAATTTCACTGCACTACGGAACTTTATTTAAAACTATAATCTAGCTTACAGTTAGAATTTACCTAAAACATTAGGAAAAATGTTTTTAGATGTCGCTAACATATTTAATATACTTTTTGCTTTATGAAATTTTATTCATTTCTTCTCATGCTCAATCTGAACCCATTGTAACATTTAAATTCGTCAGTATTATTCCTGTTGATTCTTGCTGTATGCATATTATTCTTAAGCTTTTTGGTAAGTCGTAGTAGCATAAAAGATAACAGGTTCATGTACTAGGATGTCGTATTGAGTGGTGTGACCATTTTGGTATTTAAATCCGGCGGGCAGATATCATTTTTTCCTACGAAATACCTATTTAAGACAACTTCACGAACGGCTTTCAAGAAAGAATATAATATCAGATGGTAAAATCTAAAATATCAGATAGTAACAAATCAGTATAATATCAGATAGTATCAGAAGAACAATATCAGATAGAATCTAAATTAACAGTAAAACGGCATTCCGTTAAAAAGATGTGACAACTGTTATAATAAATACAATTAAGAATTCGCCTTCGGTTCTTACGAATAAAGCGGTGGTATTTGCGTTCCGATATATTTGTGTTCCTGTAAGTATTTTACGATGAAATAGTAACTATAATAAAAATATGCGCAAAAAAAACTTCCCCATCAATGTTTTCGTGGACATTATGACATATGCAAAGAACAAGGGCAGTTTTCTATTTAAATAAAGTCAGGGTCAAATAGGAAAGCTAAAATATTTCGAGTGATAATATGAATTCGATTAAGAGAGAAAAGTATCGTATGCAAGCTTACACTACCAGTGAAATTCAAATGAATTCTTCGAGCTACCTACCAGACCCCCCCAACCGTATTTACACATATCTCTTCATGACGTTCACCGGTCATCGTTCTCGTCGAACCCGTCGCTTACGACGAAGGGCTCGACGAGTAAATTAACCCTCAGACACAGCCCACTGAGTTTCTCGCCGGATCTTCTCAGTGGGTCGCGTTTCCGATCTGATGGTAGATTCTGCGAAGCACTGCTCTTGCTAGGGTTCGTGTTAGCAACGTCATCAGGTTTGAGCCCCGTGAGCTCACATACTAATTAAGACGACGCTGATATAGCCTCTCAAGGCTATCAGCATAGGTAGGAAGAAAAAAAAACATGACGTTCTAGATAGAACTAAACAAAAATTACAAATTTTTAACAATCTATATGGACGTGCGTATACGTCTGCGTGATAAACTTCTGAGAATATTTACTCTACGGGCGGCGTCGACACCCACGCCACGCGCCGCTCCACTCTGGATCGCAGAATGAGCAATACTTGTAAACAACCATCATATAATCGATTCCGTATAATGAGTAATCGATAAGAAGCCACCGGAAACCTTTTTAAAACTATTTTATACTATACTCGCTGACCCGGCAGACTTCGTAGTGCCTCAATCGATAAATAAAAGACCTAAACTTTTGTTTAAAATAAACTTAAAACAAACAAAAGGAATCCGTCCGACCGGGGACACATCAAAGGAAAAACAAAATTATTATTTTTATTTAATTCCAGCATTTTCATAATTATCTACCTTTTAAACCTTCTCTGAACTTCCACAAATAATTCAAGACCAAAATTAGCCAAATCGGTCCAGCCGCTCTCGAGTTTTAGTGAGACTAACGAACAGCAATTCATTTTTATATATATGGATAACCTATAGGTAGGGTTTATCAATTCACGTGATAATGTTCTTTCATGTATTACATAAGTAGACGCACGAAACTTCGCAGTTCGATAACAGACAAACCGGAAGCAGATCTGTGACATTAAAACCACATTAGCAGTGCGGTCGTTGGAGAGATTGTAAATGACCGCCTCTGCTCCGACAATAGGCCGCGCCTTCCCGTCAACTGTCAACTCACATTATACATAGATTAGTTTGAAAAATATAGTATATGAAATCTCAATGTGGGAAAATGAAACAAAGCCGTTCGACGTAACTTCTCGGGATCCTCCAAAAAGTCCATTGAAAAAATTTCAGTAAATGACCACCATTTTACTGAGATTATATTTCATCCCATATCATCTCATCTCATTCCATTTCATTTCATCCCAGTTGATTAATGTCTCAAATTCTTCATTTCACTTCATATCATAATTTTTCATAAAAATACCCTTAACGTAATTATCATCTCATCTCATTTCAATTCATTCCATGCCATGCCATGTTTCATATTAAATTAATAATAATAATAATAATAATAAAGATCATTTATTGCCTTTCACATCATAAAATGAAATACAAAAAAAAGAAAAGCAAAAAAAAGAGAAAAAGGCAAAAGGAGGTGGCTCAGCTATTGCTGTTCAAGGTTGATAAATTGAACAGCGCTGATTTTCAGTCACCCCCGTTTCCCTTTGGTTCTTTGCGGGAATGAAGACTCCGTACGTGTGTACATACTCAGAATATGATATAAATTAGTAAAATTAGTAAATTATAAAAATTTAAGAAAAAACAAAATAAAAATCAAATTAAATGGTGAACCCGAAAACAAAACCAAAAATTTAAGAAAAAAACAAAACAAAAATCAAATTAAATGGTGAACCCGAATACAAAACATAATAAGCACACAGTAATAACAACCTGTGGGCAGCTTAAAAAAAATATAAAAATAAATAAAAATTTAATAAAAGGAAGTTTTCACAAGCTAGGATTAAATTAGTTACTATAAATACTATAAATTAGATTAGTTTTTGTGAGTCCAAAAGAAATGATTTTAAACGATTAATAAAGCCATGCTTTGTTACAATGTGACGAATAGGTGGAGGGAGATCATTCCAGCAATGCGTAGCTGCGTATTTAAACGCTCCCCGAAAAGCAGCTGTTCTGTATTTGGGCGTCAACAATGGCTTAACAGTAGCTCGTGAGCCATACCTGTACTGAGTACTTCTCCAATCCAACTTCTCATACAAGTACCTAGGTTCATGTGTCGAAATCACTCCAAATAGTAAGACTGCTAAGTGCAACCTTCTTCTAGCTGCCATTTTCAATATATTGTGATCATTTAAATAGGGCGTTATGTGTCCTCTCACGGGAATGTCAAAGCAATACCTGGCACAGGCATTTTGAATGCGTTGTATTAAGTTGTATCAGCTTCATTTCATTTCATAATATCATATTTCATAAAAAAAAAAAGACTAGGCTGTATGGTGTGATACCTTTGCCTTTCCATTTGGAAAAATAAAACTACTACTACTACTACGCAATCTCATTTAAAGATAGAATCACATGCTGTAGCACTCAGAAAACAGCACAGAGGCTAGTTCTTTTCAGAGCCTAATAGTACGTGGCAAAATAATGTTGAAACGCATAATCCATATAGGACGAATGAACTTTGTTGCAGTATTTAGAACAAAAAAGGGATGGTGGAATCATCTCGAAAAGCCCTCCAGCACTTCGGTAATAATATATGGTTAAAGAGGAGTTTTTTGGCCTCAAATGACGTCACTTGTCAATGATGTTACGTTCTACGGAGCTCTATAAGTTTTCCGTTAATGGTATTTATCTAAAATAAGAGCCTTTTGATTTCCTATTACTATTCAATTCTAAAATTGAATTATTAAATGATTTATTTAAACACTATTGGATGTGTATATTGTACATTTTCACTTATGATATTTAATGAGAATTACTTTTTATTATTTAATGCTGTAATTCAGTAGACATAATCATACCAAGAGTTTAGATAACATACTAAGTAAATTAAAACATAGAAAATTAAAATCAATTGCATACTATCTGTAATATTCTGTATAAAGCTGCTTAGTTTTAACTAAATAGCTGAATTTGCATATACATAGCAGTGTAGGCGCCAGCGGAATGATTACATTCAAATTTTCTCGCACAGTTGAAACAATGATCTCAGGTTTGTGGGATGGTCTATTGTTTTCAATTCGTTTTGTGCGCAATACGGCTGACTCTTAACTTGACTTAGTTTAGTATCTATACTATACTAATATTATAAAGCTGAAGAGTTTGTTTGTTTGAATGCACTAAGCTCAGGAACTACTGGTCCGATTTGAAAAATTATTTCAGTGTTAGATAGCCCATTTATCGCGGAAGGCTATAGGCTATGTAGCATCACGGTAAGGCCAATACAAGTGGAGCACCAATAAATAATCTTTCAAAATAGGGGTTTAACTAGCTCCTTAACATTCTATAATTCAAAAATATTTTCACTTTCTACGTAAATGAAGTGGGGGTAAAATTTAGCATTATGTCAAAGTAACTATTCCACACGGACAGAGTCGCGGTCAAACGCTAGTAATACATATATAAAACTATATAATACCACAGTTATTTAATTAGCGTTTCTCTGAGCACTAACGATTTAAATGTTTATGATCTTTACATTGCAATTTTCGTTCTCTTTAAACAGAATATACTAGAATAATGAAAAATTATAAATATCAATGTATAAAGAAGTCTTTCTTCGCATCTTGAAAACTGCGATTTTTCATAGAAATACTTTTTTGTTATTAACGCATTAAAACAAAGTCCTACACCGACGTTTCTATTTTAATGTATTAAATTTATATTTCTCGTCTTTCTTTTGAATGATAAATTTTCATTCGATTTATCTTCATTCGGTGCATATTATTTATTTAGGTTTCCCATAATTATAAACGCCCATATGTACACCCACTAACTGTAGATCATTATTGCTTGCCCTTTAGATGTACGTGGGTTAGACAAACCTAAGAAATTAATAGTTTAGTTACTCTTATTTCACTAAACAATACTGATCACATCGCCGCACAGATTTCATTTTTCAATTTGTCTTAGTGTATGTGAAATATTTTAATATCATATATTTTTTTATGATAAGTCGAAAATTATTATATAATGTAAAATTTACGACACTTATTATTTTTTGTATAGAAAATAAATAAATAAATGACAATTATGCGCTTAGTGGTTAGAGGTTAACGACCGAATCGAGATATTTTCTTATTGTGATTAAAGACAAAGGAACTTACCGACTACCCGATCTTAAGTGATATTCAACGCTCACTACGAGTATCATCGGATAGATTTTATTGAAATAACTTTCTTCTTAATTCGCATTTACTTAAATTTCAACACAATTTTATAACTAATTCATGTCGTTACATACAAATAAGCAATGATTGTTTTAAATTAAATGTCACTGCGAGCTTTGAGATTACACATTTTAATGCATACGGATTCTGAAAGACTTTTAAGAGTCCAAAACTATAAATTAAATTAAATCCAGGATTTTTTTAAATATTAAACCGAAAAACAATATTGTCAACTCTTCGGAACTATATTGAATCAATACAGAAAAATAAATTAATATTATATTCAATATTCACGGAACGGAAAGTTTAGAGGAAAAGTTTAAGTTTACGCTGTGAAAGTTCCTTTGAACTTTAAGCTAGAAATATCGTCAATTAGTCATCGACTGCAGCTATTGAGTAGGACGTGAGAAAATTTATACTGTTTCCGTGAAATTTTGAATAAACATTTAAGTAGGTTTACCATTTAAATAGTAAAATTAAAAAAAAAATACTCTATAGACTGTAGAAGTTCGATTGAAAAATATAATTTTGTGTTTATAACAGCAACCACGTAACCATTTTTAGGTCGTTTATGAGACACTAATAAAAAATAAAATAGGTTATTTTGAAAACCGAACCGAAAATTCTAAGCTCCGAAATCTCCTAAGGAAATCATCTGACAATTTCAGTACGGCTTATCCGGGTGTGTGGCACAGCAAACACTCGGCGACCTGAAACATGTTTATTTACATGCTTGTCAAAAGTTCGACACAGTGCCGGTATTTATAACCGCGGAAGGTGCGCCCCGGGGCAACGAACTTGTGACATAATCATAAAAGACGACCATCAGTAGACAATGTGAGACATAGTCCGTTAACGGCTGGTTGATGAGCACCGTTAAATATCTGGCTACTTATGTCCGTCGACGGCATGTGACATTGTTTCTGAATGAGTAATTAGTTCAGTAAGATGTACTAAAAAATCGAGGCAATTTGTTTTAAGCAACATTTCGCTGAGTACGCGATATTTATCTTTGCAATTAAAGGTTCGTTTTATTCGATAATAGTACCAACAATTCGATGTTTTTAATTGAACTTCAATTAAGTTTACCCCGGTCACAAATAGCTGAAGAAGTTTTTTTTATTTATGATGGTTTTTCCAAATTTTAAACTTTAAATGATTTCCTGTAAGATTACAAAAATGTCGGTTAAACCAAATATTTTTTTTAAACTTTCAATCAATTTCTTAAGCAAATAATAATAGCCTTTCACTCTTCGATATTATTGTGTTATGCTATTGATTGATTTGATCGCACTTAATACAATATTTTGAGTGATTCCTGAGGTTTTCTTGGAGATTGAATATGAATTAACAACGTTTACAATTTAATCAAAAGCAGTTATTACAATACAATTGATTATTGATCGTATGCTACAGGGTGTGTAATGATGTTCATGTTGAAAAATAAAGCCTATTAATATTCAAGATAGCTGACCCGGTAGACTTCGTAGTGCCTCAATCGATAAATAAAAGACACATCACACACCCTTAAGACAAAGGCGTACAACCGATGTGTGTTACCAGTGATGACTTTTACGGCTCGGAGACGTGGTGCTTCACTAGGGATCTTTTTAGAAGGCTCAAAGTCGCGCAGCGAGCTATGGAGAGGGCTATGCTCGGCATTTCTCTACGTGATCGAATCCGAAATGAGGAGATCCGTAGAAGAACGAAGGTTGCTGACATAGCCCGTAGAATTAGTGAACTGAAGTGGCAATGGGCCGGCCACATAGCACGAAGAGAGGACGGTCGATGGGGCAGAAAGATCCTGGAGTGGCGACCACGTACTGGCAAGCGCAGTGTGGGACGGCCACCTACTAGATGGACCGACGACCTAGTAAAAAGCGCTGGGTCTCGTTGGATGCAGGTGGCAATGGACCGGTCACACTGGAAATCTATTGGAGAGGCCTATGTTCAGCAGTGGACGGCGATAGGCTGAAATGATGATGATGATGACATCAAGGGGACACATCAAAGGAAAAACAAAATTGTTTATTTTTATATAATTCTGAGCTTTTTTATATTTTTTCACCTTTTAAACCTTCCCTGGACTTCCACGAATAATTCAAGACCCAAATTAGCCAAATCGGTCCAGCCGTTCTCGAGTTTTAGCGAGACTAACGAACAGCAATTCATTTTTATATATAGAGATAATATTATAATGCACGCATTGAAAAAAAAACATTATGTATTAAAACACATTAGCCGATGTATCTCTCGCTCAATTTCCTCAACACCGCTGAACTGAATAAAATGTAAAACATCGGGATCCAATGGATCTTTTGTAGTCACGATTCGATAACATTTCGTGCGATCTAATCCCTGAGCTTACAAACAAAAAACATTCGTCATTTCCATCGCCTTATTCTGCGTTGGATCGCATCACTCTCCGAAGCGGTGTACCGTTCGAATTGATCCCTTTTATTTGATAAAGTATATATCAATAGTCCTCGTATGTAGGTCACAGATGTTTGTCTCCATATACTATTGTTCAGTTATAGCCTTTGGTTGTTTCGCTGCGTTCGCCTATGTGTTGCGAAAACAATGGCGACAATTTTAGTACGAACAAACTTTACATGCCTAAATTACAATAAAGATGTTGAAATTTCAACTGTACAGAATTATTTATCGTGGTACCATCTATTAGATTTGGTTGTAGTCAATACGTGACATGTTTCGGTAGTTTCTTTTATAAATTATTATAATACCCCGCAACGGAAGGTATTTCCAAAAAGTTTATCATATTGCATTCAGGTCTGTCTGGCCTTAAAATATACTCAATCTGTCGAGTTACCTGGAGCATATTTTATCATACGTACATGAACCGGAAATTTAACAAAATCAATATATAGACGAACGCCTATTTCAATAGCATCCTTTTTTGAAGAACAATCTTGGAGTTCAATAAGATTAAAAAAATAAAAATAAGGTCGTATAAATTTTATACGCAGGTCGTTTTTATACGCATACGAATAAGTGATGGTCAGTGGTCACAGTTTATCACGAACGGCAATGCCAGTGTGGCCAGCCACTGTCTATTGTTCTTTCAAAAGAAATCAAGACTTTGAGGATGGTTAGTAAAATCAATGTGTTGATATGTAATATGACCATTTTTATTAAATTTTATGTATGACTTTTTTCAATAAACATTAAACATTAAGCTATAGTCAAGGTGGAAACATCCGACTTTTATTTTCACCTAGAAAAACAGTTAAAACATTTACCAATCAAATATCTAATTGTATACGCTATAAAATCGACTGTTTGATTTTTCGTGTCAAATAACAAAACGGTTCGGTCGAATTTCAAAGTTGAATACACCCATTAAAATGAATAATGAACACTTTTTGTATGAGACTCAGAAGTTGAGGTGGTTTGAAATTTAATTAATTGCAACGGTTTATTCTTTTGATGTATTAATTAAATTTAACTTTACTTGGGTTGTATAAAGATTTTGTCTAGGTTAATAAATCTACATATACATATAAGAAAACATAAGTCACAGACAAACTGGGTTTTTGGTGCACTTCAATCCAAATCCGGTTTTTTTTGTTTATCTATTTGTTCTTTCGGACATTGTACATATATGGTATAAGACTACGAATTGATTATAAGCACGATTTTTTCAATCTTTTACATTACAATGAATTCTTCTTTCAGTAAAACACAAATTATTCATATTAGCGCTAGAGAATCTCACTCTTAAAGCAACTGCTTAACGTTGGATTCCTCTCACAGCGCTATCTCCTATTGCTAACCCTAGGGTTGGCAAGCATTACAACTTTGGACACAGAAGCGCCGAAAATATACAGGAGCTCATTCATACTACTCACGCGTAATTATGTCCAAAAATGAGCAGGTTGCGCAATTATCAATTTTATTAAAATATTTTATATGTTTACTCTGTATCTTGAGCATCGCAGTATTTTTCAGGCCTTGAACCAATAAAACCTTAGGCATCGGTGTAAGAACATCTCAAATGCTAGTTGCACTTTCCGCACCTAACTACTGAATAGAGAAGAAACAAAAATATCACTGATAAACTTTTGCATGTTACAGACAATTTTACTTGCTTGTTCAATTATGCAACGGGCTTCAAGACTATGATCATCTATCTTTGTCATCAATAACCGCGTCTACTTATAACGTATGATGTGTTAAAGGTCAGTACCACTGCTTAGTAAAGAAGCGTGAGGTTGCGATGTTTGGCTTATCACCATTTTTTTCACCGTTTATAGTTGGTGTTTAAGCTGTAGCTGTTGTGTCTGTAGTCTTTATGGACTAGAGTTTGAAGATCCGGAGGGCTATCAAGATTCAGATACTTTCTTAGTGCTAAGGGCTGTAGACAATCTTGTTGAAAACTGGTTGACGTCTTTTGTGGAAATCGATCAGGAGCAAATCCACATCTAGACAAGGATTTGACTTCTTGACAAGGTTCCTTGAATCTGATGATTACTTCACGGAATCGGGATTGCGGTTTGGTAGTAAATGATAATCGTGGCGCGTAATCAATATAAAAAACCTCAAGATACAATCTTGACACTTTGAGAACAGCAGTTGACAGTTGACGGGAAGGCGCGGCCTATTGTCGGAGCGGAGGCGGTCATTTACAATCTCTCCAACGACCGCACTGCTAATGTAGTTTTAATGTCACAGATCTGCTTCCGGTTTGTCTGTTATCGAACTGCGAAGTTTCGTGCGTCTACTTATGTAATACATGAAAGAAAATTATCACGCGAATTGAAAAACCCTACCTATAAGTTATCGATATATATATAAAAATGAATTGCTGTTCGTTAGTCTCGCTAAAACTCGAGAACGGCTTGACCGATTTGGTTAATTTTGGTCTTGAATTATTTGTGGAAGTCCAGAGAAGATTTAAAAGGTAGATAAATATAAAAATGCTCGAAATAAAATAAAAATAACAATTTTGTTTTTCCTTTGATGTGTCCCCCGTCGGACGGATTCCTTTTGTTTGTTTTAAGTTTATTTTATACAAAAGTTTAGGTCTTTTATTTATCGATTGAGGCACTACGAAGTCTGCCGGGTCAGTCTAGTTATTAATAAATTACGGTACTATTATTAGATATTTATAAGTATATCCAATAAGCACACCTGTGAGATAGATATACTTGTAAAAAGAACAAATTCAAAGTAACAACAGAAACACAAATAAACAAACGTGACTGGAAACTGTTACAGTATAATTTTACACGCAGAGTTCGATGCGCCACTGATTTCTCGTGTTTATTATAAGACCGTTGTGTGATTCTGAATTTGAAGCAAAGAAAAGATAAAACTAAATCAAATCACTGATGTGTTGACGTTTCCGTAAACGATAACACAAAACAAAAAAAAAACATCTTCGGAAAAAATAAATTTGATGTGATTTATATGGCGGGCAATGTAACACAATTAAAATCGCACTTCAATGACTTTAAGTTCAATGACCTCAAGGAAATACATAGAGTAAATTTTAATTATATATTTACTTCAATTTGACTTGTGTTCACTCAACGATTTAAATACAATTATAGTTACTCACACCTCATGACTTTGATTAATATTATGTATAGCATCCTCTCTTTGGTTTTGTCGTTTTTTTTGTTGTTAAGATAGGGCAAAACAATATCTATATATATAAAAATGAATCGCTATTCGTTAGTCTCGCTAAAAATCGAGAACGGCTGGACCGATTGGGCTAATTTTGGTATTGGATTATTTGTGGAAGTTCAAAAGGTAGATAAATATGAAAATGCTCGGAATTAAATAAAAATAACAATTTTTTATTCCTTTGATGTCGTCGTCGTCGGACAGATTCCTTTTATTTGTTTTAAGTTTATTTTATACACAGGTTTAGGTCTTTTATTTATCGATTGAGGCACTACGAAGTCTGCCGGGTCAGCTAGTTTTCAATAAAGCACGTGGTCTATTAAACAAACAAAAAAACTATTGGAAATTCTCTATACCCTGGACATTATGTCTGACTTTGAATTTTCCAAATTCATACTTGACAAGAATCCAAATTACCTCAAAACGTCTGGAACTGAAAGTCTTAAAACTTTGTAGCAAATGAAAAATAGTACCTAATTATTTGATAGACCGTTATGATAATCTTCCTTGCTTACTGACTTGTAATATAATATATGTTATGTAAAAAATATCATTTCATATATTTTTCAAATTGCAATTTTTGTATACTTTGCGGCTAGGTAGGTAACTCTCAATTTACCTTTATTTATGTAAATTAGAACATTCAACTGTAATATTATGTTACAGGTGCCAGAAATACGAGACATGAAGAAGTGTGCTCAAAACTCGATTTTAAAATATTTTAACAAACACCCTACTCATTCTAGAGTGACGAGACGATATATTTTAAAAAAAATGATCATTGTATCAATAAAACATAAAGTTGTACATAAACCATGTTATCATTACGCACTTACATATAGGAGATTATTAAATTACTTTACTGGTGGTAGGACCTCTTGCGAGTCCGCGCGGGTAGGTACCACCACCCTGCCTATTTCTGCCGTGAAGCAGTAATGCGTTTCGGTTTGAAGGGTGGGGCAGCCGTTGTTACTATACTGAGACCCTTAGAACTTAAATCTCAAGGTGGGTGGCGCATTTACGTTGTAGATGTCTATGGGCTCCAGTAACCACTTAACACCAGGTGGGTTGTGAGCTCGCCCACCCATCTAACCCATAATTTTTTTTTAATTAAAATCACCATTTTATCTATAAAACATATCGTTGTACGGAAACCGTGCTACCATTACTTATTCATCTCTTGGACTCGTGTTCTAAACAATAGAAGTTCAACACACAAAAACCCATAATCATAATTAACCGTTCGACTTCAATTAAAAGTCGATGCATAGAATTTATAGTTTGGGCTCTCAAGTGAACAATTTATTATGACCATTGATCTTTTGTTACGAAAGATTAGTTCATATTTTAACTAACGAATTCCACTGGTCAAAATGCTTAACTTTCCGAATTATTTTTAGATGTATTTTGAAAATTATACAGAAAATGTATATTATATACTCTAAAATGTATATGTGTTTTTGTCGTCCATCAACGGGCTTAAATTTTTTTGTAGACCTAAAATTCTCATTTACAATTAATTTCTATGTTTTAAATTGTAAGCAATTAATACTTTATTTCCTTGGTTATTGTATACCTAATCCATAAAATATTACTATTAATGATAAGGCTACTCATTAAATTGTTATGTAACGTATTTTTCTATTTTTGTAACATATTATTTTTAGTAAACGCTAAAACTATTATGCGACTTAAATCTTGGACTCCGTGGAACTATTTACTTTTAAAACTAAACGTTTTAAATAGAATTCCCCAATATCGAAATCCTTTTGGCCTAATAGAAAAAGCTTAATACTTTAATTATATCGCAAATTGTTTCGAATGCGCTCACGACCTCTCGTTAACGATTTATTGATACTGAAAATACGTAGCTCCTCTTTCAATACAAAACATTTTTTATACGCGTTTTTACAAAACATTCTTTAAACAAATTTTACACGTGAATTTAAACTTAATTACATTTATATACGTACAGGGGTCGTTAAACCGTTCGTTGATTGATACACTGTATTCGCTTTTTAATCAAATTTCAACGGGGTCACGTCATGTACTGTCATTATCAGCAAAGCATTCGGACCTTTCATCGGGTTCATACACGTAATATATTTTTTCTTCTACTCATAACATTGTTTGTGGTGAAAAATATACAACAAAACGTTTCATAATAAAAATACGTATAATTAAAAAAAAAAAGAAACTATATTGCTCTCGAAGTTGTATCTTCGATCGTTTGACCAAAGAAATCATCAACCAATTCTTAAATGTAACTGAGACACTGCATCCGAAATCAATCGAAGCCGTAGAATTAATTGTCGCTCAGAAATCTGAAGGAGCACAGGATTTGAACACTTGCAATAACCGTATCGAAGCGGAGTGCGTGAAACGTGACGGATTTAGACGCGTAAGACTTCGCGGACTACTCGCGGTGACATCGCGCAGGCGCGCGGACTCAGCGCGGGCGCTTCAAAGACTGAATCTGACCGACTCCAGCCCGGCTCAGACAAACGCAACGGACGCATTCAGATAGCCTAATTCTGCTGTGACAACATAAAGAAATTACAAAAAAAGTTATTAATTACAAATTCGTTGTGATATAAAAACGAATTGCTGTTCGTTAGTCTCGCTAAAACTCGAGAACGGCTGGACCGATTTGGCTAATTTTGGTCTTGAATTATTTGTGGAGGTCCAGAGAAGGTTTAAAAGGTAGATAAATATGAAAATGCTCGGAATTAAATAAAAATAACAATTTTGTTTGACTGATTCCTTTTGTTTGTTTTAAGTCTATTTTATACAAAAGTTTAAGTATTTTATATGTCGATTAAGGCACTACGAAGTCTGCCGGGTCAGCTAGTTTATTAATAAATAAAAAATCAGAATAATTTAACATAAATCAATTCATACAGTAGGACAAATCTTCTAATGCGCTTGAATGAGGCACAGTTTCCAAGATACTGGCTGCGTTACCTCGTTGGACAGCCAGACTCACTCTCTGTGCAAAGTACCAGCCAGCCTTAGCATCACGTGTAGCCTATTATTAATTTATATTCAAAATTCGAACGTTTCCTCCAGTCATATTTAGGCATCGAGTCTAACGTATCGTAGAATTTTCTAGAAACGTCCTTTAAGATCTTTTAAGGTTTAATTTGGTAGCTCTTTGCTATTGATACCTATACTTGTCTTAAAGCCTGTCTATTTTCAAAAAGACGTACAAAGCCATTCACGATTAATTAATTAGTTTGGAATGTTACCCTAAAGTTTTTGCTGTGTAGAGATTCGTTCGTTCAAGAGCCCAGCACTCGACGACATGTAGCTCTCTCGACCTGTCACTAAACTTAAATTTAACTTACAAAAATTCCAGTCTTTTGTTACAGCACGAGGCCTCACGTCCGGGAAGCCGACACTTGACCTACCGACGTATTTAGATCTTTTGTGTCACGGGATAAAGGGAAGCGTGACTTATCCCATTCGAGTATTAAAAAACCTATGAATAAGACTTCGTTATTATCATAAATTTTCTGGAGCGACACTTCGATCGTAGTAAACTTGCCTTTATAGGTAAGAGTTGATGATATATTTTTTTTCTATATTAACGATGCACCATACGATGTAGATTTGTGTGGTCTTTTCTTTACTTTAAATTTGTACTGAAATATGTGTTTGTTGTTACATGAATATCATTAATATTCGGCAATTGATTTGAATTATAATGAACTTGAAAAAAAGAAACTGAAATCGCATTATTTTATTAATTATTTTACTAGCGAGGTAGAAGAGTTCACACACTTCCTGATCTTAAATAGTTACCAGAGCATGCATACTATAAAAATGACGTCATATGTGTTCGGGCATTAAATCGAAGCGTCAGCTCAATTTTTCAAAGATCATTTATTCATCTATTTGCTTTATTTGTTCAAAGTTCATTCTGAATAACAGCAGGAACTGACGGTAGGACCTCTTGTGAGTCCGCAAGGGTAGGTACCATCACTCTGCCTATTTCTGCCGTGAAGCAGTAATGCGTTTCGGTTTGAAGAGTGGGGCAGCCATTGTAACTATACTGAGACCTTAGAACTCATATCTCAATGTGGGTGGCGGCATTTACCTTGCAGATATTTATGAGCTCCGGTAACCACTTAACACCAAGTGGGCTGTGAGCCGTCCACCCATCTACGCTATAAAAATAAAAAACGGAACCACAAGGGCTTCCTAAAAGAATCCCCAAAGTCATGAGCTCGTCAATCCATCTATCGCTATCAAATCAAAGCAAAGTATACCTATAACGTTTTTTCTCGGTATCTTTGCGCGGCCTACCTACGAGTATACTCTGAATCATTCATTACGAGCGATACAAAAAAAAAAACATGTATTTTTAAACTCATATCGGCCAGCAACACTGCACTATTGCTACACCGCAAACTTAAATAGCATCATTCGTGTATCTGTGGCCCAGTTCCCGCGTTAATAAAGACCTGCTGGGATAAGGAAATTTCGATGCAGTTTATACAGAAGCCATAGATTATGATTTAGGTAATCGATATTTAACGTTTCTGAGCTGTAATCGATATCGTATTCGATTGAATAATGAATTCGAACTTAAAACAAACATCAATCAATAGGCTTTGTAAGATTATCTGTTTTCATGACTGTCTGATTAAAGATGATTGAATGCTGCACGTAGTTCTTAGATTATATTTGTCTTTAGATTCAACAAAAATATCGGTCCTGTAATAGACACATTTAGAGTATGTACGTAACCACTACGTAACACTTCACATGATAGCGGATTTAGCTTACACTTGCTTGCTATTTGCAAGCCATTAAAACATCCACCGGGCTTTGGAATGAGCTCCCCTCCACGGTATTTCCCGAGCGCTATGACATGTCCTTCTTCAAACGAGGCTTGTGGAGAGTACTTAACGGTAGGCATCGGCTTGGCTTTACCCTTGGCGTTGTTGAAGTCCATGGGGGACGGTAACCACTCACCATCAGGTCATCAGACGGGTCGTATGCTTGTCTGCTGCCTACAAGGGCAATAAAAAAAAATGCAAAATAAGAATAAAAAATCGAATTGATTTACGAAAAACGTTAGATTTTAAAACTAAGATAAGATATTAAAATACTACCAATGCTACAAACAGTGCAGGTGGATCACGGAAATGCCAGTCGGTTCGACTCTATTTTGATACGTTTTGGTTTCGCCACGGCCGCCCGCCAACGCCCCACATCAATGAACGCGTCGCCCAACGGCTCGGTTCTCCGCCCTACGATATAAGCGGAACAAACCGTTTTGATATTATTATTATTTTTTAAAAACTCCAAAATGTTGTCATAAATATGAGAATGTGTATTGTGAAATTTAAACTAATACAATCTACGTCAAGTTTTGGTTGATGTTCCAACTGTATGCGGTTTTCAGAGACGTTTTGAAATACACCTAACAAGCTTTGATGGTACCAAAGCGTGAACCTAAGCTACTTTAGACAATACCCTATTTTATAAGATTTTTTCCCATATTCTGATGGTTCTTAAAGAGCACTTGTGTATGTTGTGTTGTATGTGATATGCTGTGGTGTCTGTGGAATCCTATAATAACTTAACAATAGGTTAGCATAAGCTTATCCGCTAACAATAATAATACAAAATTTGTGTGTACACATTCTTAGAAATAATTAAACAACCTTGTCTATTTATTTGAAGTATAAATACATATAATATCAAAAATATAACAAAAACACACAAATAATAACAAAAAAATCAATAATATATATAAATATTATTTATATGTATTATTGATTTTTTGTTCGTATCATCTAAAGTTCTATTACAACAGTAAATATGTATGGTATAATATCATCAAAAAATAATAGTAAGGAAGAAACATACGCCTCTCCAAATTTCCTTTTTTAACTAATTAATAGCACCAAATAATAAAAGTAATTGTCAATAATTTTGTTTTAATTTAAAAAAGTTAACGTTTAATTGAAGGCAAGTATCAAGACTTGTGGTGCCGTATAGAGCCACAAATATAAATAGGCGGTCTTATTTTCTTATTTACGGCTGTTTCAGACTTAAATGTGCAACTTTTTATGATAAATTCAGTTTTTATTGCCCTTGTCGTCGCTGTTACAGGCACGGCCGAAGGGAGCTTCGGTCCCATGACCAATTTATTCGCGAAACTACTACGTAATAAGGATCGCGTAAGCTTTTTCTTTGAAGTTTTTTGTTTAAACAAATTTTTTTTAGGTTTTTTATTCATAACAGGGCGATATTTCAATATTTTTTGTAATATGTACAAATGGTTATTAATAAACGAACTTAGAAGCATAGCAGTATGTATGCCCCTTCAGAAAATGTCATGTCTCCGCAGTATCGTCAACTAATTTTCTTAACTAGCTCCGTTAACTTCTCTCTGTACTTCCTATCTCGAGTACAAAAGTCCGTACTACCTTGCCGTCATTAGCAGTAAAACAATTTCACATTATAATCTGAATAGCGAGATAATTATTATACATACAATACAACTCATACTTCAATATAGTGTCTCAGAGTGTGTAAAGGGATTAGAGGTCAAAGATAATATGAGATTCTTATCGAAGCCATACAAACGTAAGTTTATTTAAGGCAAAAAAAAAAACGGTGCACGTGAATGAAGTGAAACTTCTTTTTCAATGTGTAGTATTGTGGTTTTCTTCATTTTTCATCCTTAAGTCAAATTGCTCTTGTAATAGGGATTGCTGTGTATAAGAGATGCGACATTTTCAAAATTTATATATTATATATATTTTAAATTATAGATAAAAATATAAATATGTACATATATTTTTTTAGTATTTCATTAAAATATTGGATGCTACTCATTGCTAAGGCTCGCGCTGGCCTTTAACAGGTATATTAAGCGTATACGTTCGAGTGTCACGCATTCACTCTCGCTCTGTCTCTTTCTAGTATGGTGGCGTTAAACGTTTAACGCAACCTTATTGGAAGTCGCATTAGAAGTTTCACTTCAATATATTTCTATTACAATTCGTGGCGTAAACTAAATAGTTTCACTTCTAATTCATACATACCTCGAGGTGGGTGGTGACGCTGATATTGTATTCTTAAAATTTCCTGTTTTCATATTAATTACGACGCAGCCCATTAAACATTGCCTGTATTTTTCTTGCCTGTACTGAATTGTCAGTAAATGATTACATAACAGTTTCTTGGTTCTGGACGTGTGCAGCGCGTTTATTTAGGTTTATGTGTGGTATATGACGTTTAACGACTTTTTCTTCCTCTGATGTGTATGGACGCGCCTAATTACAGTTTCGTAAGACCAAACCAACGATTAATTGTGAATTAAATTGTGTGGTTCCATTATAATGTTAATCAGTCGAATGTTAATTGCGAAATTGTCCATTAGGATTGAGGCCTCTAGATTTAGATTAATGATCTCATCCATGAGAAATTGGCTGGTTGCGTCGTCAACAGCTTCATCTTTTACAGGTGCTTACCAGCGCCGAAATCCCCTGTGACGGTTCTAAGCAAATATCTTAGCTGACTTCTACAAACCCTCCGGTTTTGTGTGTGTACTAGTTTTTCTCATAAACCCTTCGGTATACCTGAGCTATCTTCTCTTTTCTTACTAAATTAGGACTTAAAGTAATCCCCCAGTGGGTTATAGATCCTTTCCATTCGGATTGATCCTACGCATTTGTACCGCGAAACAATGATACCTTCCGGTTAGAGTCGGACAGTCTTCATATCATACTATTGAAAACTTGCCTCCAAGTAGGCGGCGGTGTTGAGTCGGTATATAGGTTTCCTTTACTATAAAACACCAGGTATATTTTTATTTATTTTTATTGCTTAGATAGGTGGACGAGCTCACAGCCCACCTGGTGCTAAGTGGTTACTGGAGCCCATAGACATCTACGACGTAAATGCGCCACCCACCTTGAGATATAAGTTCTTAGGTCTCAAGTGTAGTTACAACAGCTGCATCACCGTTCAAACCGAAACGCATTACTACTTCACGGCAGAAATAGGCAGGGCGGTGGTACCTACCCGCACGGACTCACAAGAGGTGCTACCGCCAGTACCGTAAGGTCGTTCACCTACACGGACAGACAACAAAAATGATTTAATAGTTCTTAATGTTTATTGAACGCGAGTCATCAAAACAAGTGTTTGAACGTCGCACCGTACAGAACCTTGCGCATCCTGTTACTTTGTTTTGTTTGTTCGGCTACTTGCGGTCGGATTTATTACAAGTAAATATAGAATTTACGAGTGAAATACAAATGAGGAGCTGCCAGATATAATCATTGATCTCGTTAGGAACGCTCGCTCACTTCTCAGCGCTCTTTACGATATATTTTATTAAATTTAGAAGCACGGACGTTAATTAATATCGGTAATGAATTTTTCAATTGTGTAATGGTATGAATTAAAGTTTTTCTCGTTAACCTAGAAAATTATTTAGCAGTAGGTGGACCGACATTTCGGCAATCCATCTGTGTGCCCATGAGTGTCCATCAATCCATCCATATGTGATAAAAATCAATAAATATTGCTGGTAAATCTGGTGCAAAACAATGACCCAAGTTCGTTCGTAGTAACCTCGAGGGGTTATTCTAGATTCGCCAAGCAAGTAGGTGAGCTTACGGGGCTCAAACCGGGAATGTTGCTAACACTGGACCTAGCAAGAGCAGTGCTTCGCAGAATCTACCACCGGAAATCTACAATGGGAAACGCGACCCAGGCTCGTAATTGTCGCTAGTCACTTTAGAGATCAATCCAAATCCGCAATTATATTTGAAAACGATCATCCCACCCTTGCAACCGGAATGCATGCTTACTTTGTTTCATAAATATAGAGTGACGGTACGAAAGACGGATGATAGAAAGCAGCAGTGACAGATTCTGAAGATTTTATTCTATAATAAATCTCAACTTTATATTTTTTTCAACTACGATACACAGCTGAGCGTCTATCGTTTTCATGAATATTGGCAACGCCAAACCGATCCCAGCGAATATTCAAAAAGAATAGTATCATAAAATTCCCGAGTATTACACGCTTACTCATACACGTCTGGGAGTCATCCCGAAAGATATCGATCCAATATTTTGTTTGGAACTATATAGCTGTGTTCAGGAGAGCTGTGAGTCATTGAGTCAGTGACTCACAGCACACCTCTATTACATTAATACACCTATATCGTCATAGACCAAAAAAAATAGCGTTGGTTGTTTTAAGCATAGTGAGTTAATTAAAATATTTGTGTTTTATGTATTTCTCCCGTGATCTTAACCATGTGGAATGCCTACTTAATATTCTTGCTTATTCAACGTTAAATAACAAAATGTACGGGAACATTAACTGTCTATCTAACCATACTTTAAATATTTAATGGCATCATTTTACGACGTTACATTATTAGCAAATTAAATTTGCCGCAGAATTTGCAAGCTGTTATTAAATGTAATTATTATCCTGTTGTTGTATACGTAACTAAGATAAATAATTAGCACCACAATATAATACTCGTAATATGAAAATTAGAAGAGAAAATAGATCAACGTCATTCTTTATCCAAAGAATTATCGATTATGTTCGAATTAGTATGTTCATAGGTAATTACTCTTATGACTGCATGTTTGATGAGATGACTAATAGACCTATTCACCTGACAGTTAGTGATTAGTTGCTATCAGAGGCTATTTCAGCGTAACCTTAACTAGTAGGTGAGCGCACAGGGCTCAAACCTGACGACGTTGCTAACACGAACGTGCTTCGCAGAATCTACCACCGGATCGGAAACGCGACCCATTGAGAAGATCCGGCGAGAAATTCAGTGGGCTGTGTCTGAGGGTTACACACACAGTTACAATAAACTTCAATTTATCGCTACAAGACAGTTCTATGTCATCTAACCCGTGGGACGCGTGCTAACGTGTTCCACTATGATTTATAGGAACGATATTGTTGGCTACAACCCTGTCAGGACTTGCAACAATGTCGCTTAATTAATGACGTAATGTAATGAGGTTATATGCTGAGATATGATTCAGTTCACGCGCGGTTTCAAGCGTAGATAGAACTATGTCTAATTTTAGCGTTACTAATTTGTTCTAATTGTCACACCCGAAAACAAATTAAAAAGACATTATTCAAATTAGCGTACTCTTAACTTCCTACCCACTGTCTCCACGTCTGATCGTGGTGGTTGCAAATGAAATAACGTTTAGATAAGTAGATAAATGTGAAAGTTTAAATCAATTGAGTAATATTTTATCTTATATTCTACTAGCGACCCGCCCTCGCTTCGCTTCGGCACTGTAATTAATTATTAATTTCTCCACTATTTAATGGATGTTATTATACATACAAACCTTCCTCTTTAATCACTCTATTTATTAAAAAAAATGTGTGCGTGTACTAGTGTACACACGTAAGAAGTGAAACTTGTTTATGGCCTTATTTTTCGAAAAATGATCTACATGCAACTTTCTAGAAATTGGTTAAATAAAGTTAAATTAGATAAAGTTTAAACAAAAGGATTTTATTATCATAGACATGAATACAAATAATACAATTATTTCACTTTACCTTTTTGCTACTAAGATTATTACAGCATTTTAATAATACATCTCTTTGATATCATAATACCCTGGTACTTTTCTTCCTATAAATTAATAATAATAGCACGGTCCACGTGGTGTTAAATGGGGTTCCTGAGGTTCGTGAAGTTTGACCCACCTTGAGACATGAGGTCGATTTCTCAAATCCGAAACCATGCTTCAGAACATACCGCCGTTAATTATTAATAAATCTCTTTGCTATCATAATACCCTGGTACTTTTCTTCCTATTATTTTACGTAATAACAGTAATAAATAGCACGGTCCACGTGATATTATTAAGTGGGCTCCCTGAGATTATTGGAATTACAAAATGATTTCCGTAATCCACCTGGAGACATGAGGTCAATTTCTCAAATCGGAATCCATACTTCAGAACATACAGCCGTTAATTAATAAAGAAGGCTGTACGTCAGAGTAAAGTTATAATAATACATCTCTTTGATATCATAATACCCTGGTACTTTTCTTCCTATTATTTTACGTAATAACAATAATAGCACGGTCCACGTGATATTAAGTGGGTTACCTGGGATTATTGCAATTACAAAATGTATTCCGTGACCCACCTTGAGACATGAGGTCGGTTTCTCAAATGCGCATCCATACTTCAGAACATACAGCCGTTAATTAAAAGATGGCGCGTAACGGAAAAATGTGACGCGTAACCGAAAAATGTGACGGTAAATTTTTTTCCAACGCCGATAAGGAAGTTTCACTTCAAAAAAACCGCATCAAAATCCGTGGCGTAGTTTTAAAGATTCAAGCATACATAGGGACATAGGGACAGAGAAAGCGACTTTGTTTTATACTATGTAGTGATCTTACTACGAAATCGGGAAATGTGCAGTTTTACTACCTACTGCTAATATCAAAGATTTACATTTATTTGTTAGTGTTTATATATTCTGTATATTTTGTACTCCAACATTACATATGTTTCAAAAATATCATAATATTAAGATGACCACTTTCAGTTGGATATATGACTTATTCTATACAGAAATGTAATGATTCTTTCAAAAAACCTATTTTATATTACGACTACCCTCCCATTGTATTCAACTAAGAAAATATGAGATGATATTTTTTTTTTACTGAAAAGAGAAAAACATTTATTTACCTAAGCCATTGTAAAATATTACTTTCATTTAATAGTAAACGGGCACGCTACGTCTCGCCATTCTTCTCGTGCCGTGTCGTCCCATAATATTAAGGCGAACAATACATTACAAAAGTGTTTCCTCCTGGGCGCTTCGTAACTGGACTTAATTTATTTTTTATTAAATTTGATTCAATAAAGGCTCGACGTAATCGAATTGCAGCAATCACAAAGCAATAAATCAAAATAATTTGATGCGGTGCCAACAATCAGGGTAAGTGTTCGTGTAAATTTATGTTCGTATTCGAATTGCATTTCTACAAACACATTTTTTATTTATTGCTTAGATGGGTGGACGAGCTCACAGACCACCTGGTATTTTTTTTTCCTTTTTTTTTATTGCCCTTCTAGGCAGACGAGCATACGGCCCACCTGATGGTGAATGGTTACCGTCGCCCATGGACTTCAGCAATGCCAGGGGCAGAGCCAAGCCGCTGCTTAACGGCCAAGCCGCTGCCTGTTAAGTGGTTACTGGAGCCCATAAACATCTATGACATAAATGCGCCATCCACCTTGAAATATAAGTTCTAAGGTCTTAGTATAGTTACAAGTTAGCTACCCCACCCTTCAAACCGAAATGCATTACTGCTTCATGGCAGAAATAGGCAGGGTGGTGATGCCAATCTGTGCGTACTCACAAGAGGTCTTACCACCAGTAAGAATAATACATAGCGCACAGGTTCAATGGACTTAACCTAATTACAACAAAGCAACGGACTAATGCTGATTTTAGGTGTCCTTGAGACGGAAGCTCAAAAAAAAAACAAAAAGTATTTAAGTAGACCTAAACACAAGCTTTTAATTCTTCATGACTTTACAACTGATTCAGATGTCATTTTACTGAAAACAATCGGTAGAATACTCGATGCTCTTTTCTATATACAATCAATTGGCTTTAATAAGGAGGACTCAAACTAACTTTAAGCAACAGCTCTGCATTGCCAAGCACTGGCCAAAGGTCGGCTCCTAGTGTTTCCGGTAGACGACTGCAAAATTTGGTAAAATAATTACGATTCATAGCCGCAGCTTTGATTCAATGGTAATTGATTTTGGATTAGATTCAAAGCACGATACCCAACGGATCGCCAATTAAACTCGCGCAAATAGTAATGGGCCGTTAATGAGGCGCATAGCGAATACTAACCAATTGCTGGGCTCTGTTCTTAAGTACCTATCTTACTAAATACATTGGTCAGTAAAACAAAAATAGTTTTTTTATTTAATTTGACTAAATCGATACACTCAAACATCCTTGATGTTAAGTGTTTGGTGGACAGCGCAGATCGTCTACGGTGGATGCCTCTACCGAACTTGAACCATAAGGCCGAAATCTCACCTGCATTGATTTAGGACAAAATTCCACTTTTAACTATTAAGATACCCGATGAACACAGAGTAAAAATATACAAATACGACTCGAGAACAGACACCCAGACACAAAATAGCTTTAACTACGATGCTAGATTGAAATCCGGAATTGAATCCGATAACTCGGTCATTCATAAATGGACCATGGGGCGGTCAATATCATAGAGGATGCGTTTTCCTTAAATAAAAATATAGCTTAACCTTAAAATGCTTTAAAATAATTAAATCATTGATTTAACAAACAAAAAAAATATCATCGAATATAACACTAAATTTATCATCAGTATATAAGTATAGAAATAAAGAAATTATAAAGTGATAAAGAAATTATTTCATTTGTAAATAAATTATAAATAATGGCGGTGCTTAGTAGTATCGAAGTCGACGCGACCTAAAGGATGAGACGCCCGGCGTACTAATCAAAGGATGCGACCATTCCGGTATTAAAATCCCATTGGCAAGTACAAATTGTCTTAGAGAAATACGTGCGTAGTACATTTTCTTTAATATCTTCCATGATTAAGGAATAATGTCTTCGAATAAAAGCGAAACCCGCAAAATTTTATAATTTGTGTAATTACCGGTACTTAAGGCATAATGAGCATAATAGAGGCCGCAGCCATACTCGTTGGTCCGATCAGATCCGCACCGCTTTGGACAGTACAGTGTACAGCGCGCTGCATGACGCCGTGGACAGGGGAAAGTGGAAAAAGATCCTAAGATTGAAGCTCATGGGTGATGGTGGTCACGACCCTCAGACATGAGGAACACGACTCGAGGAGGAGGAGGAAGGCATAATGAAAACTTGTACATCTGTAGAACTACCATCCTGCATTTTTGTTTCCTACCAAATCGTTGGTAGACTAAGGGACTATTCCAACTCTGCACTGACCAGTATGAGCTAACGGGGTCAACCTAAGAGAATTGCTAACAGCAAGAGCAAGCCCTAGCAAGAGCAGTGCTTCGCTGAATCTACTACCGGATCGAAATCGCGACCCACTGAAAAGATCCGACGAGAAACTCAGTGGGTTAATCCTGCATATTTCTGCCATGACAAAATCGTGCATTCCGGATTGAAGGTCGGAAAGCGGTTAAATAACACAATACAAATTAGACTTGGAATTCAAGTCTCAAAGTCGGTAAGGAAATTCATGTTGTGATGTCTACGGAATCCGGGAACCACTTACAAAGGCGACAGGCGAGTCGTTAGTTTGTTCACTAATCAATACAATATTTTTTTTATTGTATTGAAAGAAATTATTTCTTGGCTGGCTTGGTTGAAAATTATTACTGAGTTAGTCCGAAATCCAAAATACGATAATCATTTATCTATTGGGTGTATATTGGCAAGATTTGTTAACCATCTTGAACAACACACTGTATACGCGCTCTGTCTAAGGTCGTCCCAGATTTGTATAAATTTTGTACAACAACAACAACAAAATAAAACGACTTTCTTGTTTTCAGCTCACGCGTTTCAAACAAATCTAATCAAGTACTAGCAGAATAAGATTGACATGACGTGTCCGGGAATTTTCGGATTGGGCGGTGTATGTGTAGGTAGGTACAGCTCGTTTGTCGCTTTTTTGTGTCAGATGTCGAATTTAATTAGCCTTGGGATCAAATTAAAAAATTCCAAAATACAATTAGCTTGATTTGGACGAGGGATTTCAATTCCGACCAATATATGTTTTGGTATCGGTCGATGTTCTTTTTTGTTGAGCTATTTCACAATGCTTAAATTGATTAATTAAAAAGCATCACTTCGTATTTATAATTGATTCTCCACAATCAAATAAAGGACTTTTGGCGGGAACTCGTGAAGTGAAGGCGTGTTAATAATTATGTAACGCCAGAAAAATTAATTTTTTTTTTTTTTTAATTAACGCCATCTAGCGTGTACGTGGCGCAGTGTGGAGAAGTCAAATTATGTTAATACACAAATAAGTTCACTCACTCGACACTACTTACCGTGACTGTGCGATCTTGTCTATTGTTCGAAGACAGAGTTTGCACATCACTGGCATGCAGAATTTTCGAGAACCGACAGACAAATACTATAAAAGGACAAGTCACTTTGCCCAAGTCCTTTTTCTGTCAACATCTCTCGAGCTGCGAGGTGATAGTATTCTTAAGCATTTGCCAAAGTCAATTGCATAGTTCCTTGGTGTCGTGTAATAAACCAGGGTAAGTGTTTTATAATTTATTCTCCACACTGTGTCTGAAATTTAAACAAAGCCACTGGCATTAACTTTTCGGATTTTTCCAAAAAGGTCCACTGAAAAATACTCCGTAAATAACCACCATTGTAAAAATCTCATCTCGTTTCATATAATTTAATACCAGTTTATTAAAGCCAAAGTCAAATTGATAAACTTCATCTCATTTCGTCTTAAATAGCTTTTCATATTACCTCAGAATATAAGTCCGAAATACACGATTTGGCTTAAAGGTCCGGTTATCAGGCAACAAAATTAAAAAAAAAATTAAAATTAAAGCGTGACACTGTTTAATTGTACTATTTCTTTGCTGTTTAAACATAACCTCTAATAAAAAACAAAAACCACAGAATAAAAGCAATCAGATTATCAAAAATAATAGACGCGCTGTAAATATGGTAAAACTGTAACAGCACTTGATATAAATCTTCGTTTTTAATTATTACCGTATTGAAGAATTGTTACGTATTAAGTGACCGCAACTAAGAGACTCACAATGGATTACTTTTGTCCACATTATGACGACTGGTTTAGTGTTGCATACAGCGAAATCTCACAGGAAGAGTATTTGTGAGAACCAACACAATAAACCATAATAATTGATATACGCAACTATTAATCATGCTATAATAATAAGTAGTAAGGACTAAGTGAAGAAAAACTTCTTTACTAAGGCTTACGAAATTTAAAAAGCTTAAAATAGCTGTAGATTTTATTTTAACTGTTTTCCTTGTACCTTGTATTAGGCGGCGGCTACACCTGGCATTGCTAATGTCCATGGGCGATTTTTTTTTTCTACCTATTCTAGTAGCCTCAAGGAGTTATTCTAGATTCACCGAGCTAGTAGGTGAGCTCACGGGGCTGAAACCGGGAGTGTTGCTAATACTGGCTCTAGCAAGAGCAGTGTTTCGCAGAATCTACCACCGGATCGGAAATGCGACCCACTGAGAAGATCCGGCAAGAAACTCCATGGGCTGTGTCTACGGGTTAATTTACTCGTCGAGCCCTTCGTCGAGGGTTCGAGGGTTCGACGATGACGATGACCGGTGCTTGAGGTACCTAAAACCACCGTTAATGGATCGGGAGAATCCGTAATGACGTGTTTAGGGCGGCGTCGACTGTTTACCATTCGGTCCACGAAATCGGATATGGGTCCACCGGATCGGGTATGAGATGAATGCCAACTATTAGGTGGGCAGTATAGTCCTCCCCCTACCATGGCAATAACAAAAATAATAATTAAAACGCTTGTTCTAAAGACACATAAACACAATTTGGGCACGGTACATTGTTCAAAGTCAAACTGTTTGCAGACATTAAATTTCTTCGTATCGGATAAATAAATCTATATAAAAGCAAGTAAGTAATGTCAGCTGCTAATTAACACGTGTTACTGGATCGCTTCGTAACATGATACGTTCAATGCACGATGTGGCTACTAAATAGGTTGTGACAATCTAAAGATTGCGAAATAGCTTGTTATATTACTATCCGGAAGTATCTTCTATGTATATTACATCTATCTATCTATCTTCGCTGTGCTGTCTCTCAAACAGACCAATATAGACATTATCTCCACACTAAAAGACATCTAAATTAATGTGTTTTTGGGAACAACCCAGTAAGTACCATAGGACTTCGTAGACATTTATACAGTCTAATAACTGATCAGATATCTTTAAGTTAAACATTTATAAAATAAAAAAATATAGAATATCTAACAACTCAAAAAATACGCACAAATACAACTGATTTTTTTTCATCATCTTTGTGGAACACAATGGCACATCCGAAACTCATTTGCATGGCTTTGTTTTATGAGAGGCTAGTATAACAGGGGGAATTTCACAGAGTTTCCCTATAAACAGATAACTGGGGAAGGACTTGTCATATTATTATGATAATAAAACACGGAATTAGTTGATTTGTTGGGTGCGATTCCCTATTTACTTTAACCATTTCAATAATCCTTACTAATTATAACAAATTCCTTACTAATTTTTGATGATGAGGAATTTTCAAAAGAACTTTTTAAGAGATAAAGGCATAGAAAATGTTAAAAACTATCTCAGTTTCATTTAACGTTTTGCATTAAAGAGTTGAGTTTTGAAAAGTGAGTGAAATTTGAGAAGAAGAAATAATTAGCGAAGCATATTTCAACAAAACATTCAGTTAGGATTTATTCTTTCATTCACAATGGAATTCTGTTTGAAATTTGCACCAACAAAATTTAATACAATACAAACGCCTAATAAAATCAACACCAGAAAATGAATTCCTAAACTCGTAACAAGAATTTAATTTATCTGAGTATTAAATTCCCACGAGTGAACGCCGAGTGCGTGCCTGATATAGGCGGATGCAGTCCGGTCGAGAAGCGGAAAAGCCGGGGAAAACCAATTTCGATCGAGCGACCATGTGACGATCTCCGCGAATTTATTATACGACACAACGATAATGGTTTGAGCTGTTTCAGAGGATCATATTTGAATAAGCAATTTCGAAAAGGGCACATGTCGCATATTTTGTCAAATACGTTTTTTCATATACATGTAGTTTTGAGGCTTACCTACACCCATTTTATAATAATTCCAGTAATTTTCTATTGCTAAATAACACTAAAATATATCTCAAAAGTTAATATTTTAAATTTTAAACCTCCGCCTTAGAAAATAATCATTTTTTTTTCATTTCCTGAACATTTTACATTTTCAGAGATGTGCCCTTTTCGAAATTGCATTTTCTTTTGTTTTATGGTTTTTTTTTATCCTACCTATGCTAATAGCCTATCAGCGTTACCCTAACGTGTAGGTGAGCTCGCGGGGCTGAAACGGGGGCGTTGTTAACACTAGCCTTAGCAAGAGCAGTGCTTCGCATAATCTACCAGCGGATCGAAAATGCGACCCACTGGGAAGATCCGGCGAGAAACTCAGTGGGCTTTAGTGGGTAAAGGACGTTCTCTTTTGTTAGAAATCTAACTGAGATACTAAATATATATTTAATACTGTTATAAGTATTTGAAAAAGTTTACAGTAATTTTTTTTATTGCTTAGATGGGTGGATGAACTCACAGCCCACCTGGTGTTAAGTGGTTACTGGAGCCCATAGACATCTACCACGTAAATGCGCCAACCACCTTGAGATATAAGTTCTAAGGTCTCAGTATAGTTACAACGGCTGCCCCACCCTTCAAACCGAAACGCATTACTGCTTCACGGCAGAAATAGGCAGGGTGGTGGTACCCACCCGCGCGCACTCACAAGAGGTTCTTCTACCACCAGTAAAAATTTTGAATAAGTAATTTTTGTCAAATTTTGAATAAGTATTATTATATTACTATTGTGTTCTTTTACGAGTCATTTTACGTGCACTTTTTTCGGCAATGAAATTTAACTCGACAATTTTATGTTAGCTTACGTTTAGTTTAGCACACACAATACGAATTCATTCCAGTATTATTTATGAATACGCATTACAGAGAAACTGAATCACTTCCAAAAACGTCAGTAACATTTTACGATTACATTTCTCTCACATCTCAAGATTAAAAGACACGAGCCTTTTTGCGTACCACTTTAAAAAACATTTGCGAGAGAGAACACATCTGTCATTTTATGTATTTTATACATCAATTTATGGAGGCAATTTGCAAAGGTCATTTTAATGATACATGTGATAATACAATTGTGAGACTTCTAAAAAAATTTACGATTACATAACATTACAAAATCTAAGTACATTTATTAAATTGAAACATCGCATTCCTTTAAATTAAAGATGTCATTTCGATGCCTCCAATGAACATTACTCTGACTCCAAATTCGTAGATTTACAGGAGGAGCGTTTAAACGAAAAAAGTTGATAAAATCTTTTATATTGCAGATATATTTACGGTTTTTTTGTGTAACTAGCTGATTTACTGTTGCTTCGGACCCCATCAATAATGATTAATTGTAATACTTTAAGCATAGTGAAGCGATTTGTGTGAAAGACGAAAATTTCAAAATTTTGAGTTAGAGTAGTGTTCATTGGAGGCATCGATTTGCAATACAACGTCGTTCGGTGCGCATATCCGCAGATTAAAAAGGACATGATACTTTTTGCTTCCTTCGCAATTGCTTTGCTGGAAGAGCAATCCCACCTGTCCGCAATCCTAACGTTCCGAATGTAATTTATTCGGTCGGGTGGTCAGATCGTGAACTGGATGACGTCACCGTGTACTTTGTTTTATTTTTGTTCATAACGGTACCGTCATTTTAACGGAGTGACAAGTTCCATTTGTTGCACATTGATTTATTACATTTCGGATACTTCTTTATCATTTTACACTAAAATAACAAACTCAAACTTCATTACACTGGCTTGTAGGGAAACTGCTTATTATTTATTAAACTCTTTCTTCGGATCAGAGTAACAAAGCTATATACTAATAATTTATGATATTATTGTAATCTTTTTATATAAAAAAATACCGTTATTATTCCAACGAAAATGTTTGTAACAATTCAAGACTAAAACGTTAAGAATAATGCAAAAAACACTATATAAGACTTCAAAGCGAAGTAAGTTTGATTTATACATTGATTTTTCTTACGGATTGCAATCGTCACCTATTTATCTAAAATCATCGTAACTGACAACACGATTGAGTCGAATTAGCTATAAACTTAAAGTTTAGTGTTCAACCTGAATACACTATTCCATGTTCACATGTATATTCTTGTTTAAGATACTATCAATTTTTTTTTACCTATGCTTATAGCCTTGAGAGGCTATTTCAGCTTCTCCTTGATGTGTAAATGAGCTCACGGGGCTCAAACCGAAAGTGTTGCTAGCACTGGCCCTAGCAAGAGCAGTGCTTCGCAGAATCTATCACCGGATCGGAAACGCGACCCACTGAGAAGATCCGGCGAGAAACTCAGTGGGCTGTGTCTATGGGTATTAAAATATTAAAGTTAACGCCTCAAGTCAGAAATATGAAGGATTTCGTAAATATAATAAAATATTCGCATATATATACGTGTTCTCTTATTCATCCGAGCAACATTTATCGCGTTCAATGCGAGTCAGCTGAATCATCGATGAAACCGGGAATTTTCTCACATAAATCCAATTTCATGGATACACTTAACCGCTTTTAAGGCTATTAATAAATTATTGTTAATTATTATGGATGAAACATGAAAAGATGGCTAAAAAAAGCTTAATAATAAGTAGCGTGTTATAGATGTATATAGTACAGAGCAGATAATGCTTATAATAAACTTCTATATGATAGTGGGCTTCGAGTAGAAAATCCTAGCAAATAAAGAAATCATACATTAAAAAGGCAAAAAACAGGCATTTATTCCTTAACTAAATAATTGATATATAGAAATAAAAACAACTAATTATTATATTTATGATTGAAATTAATCCACTCGAAAAGTGTCGTGTGTGTGTGTGGGTGTATATGTCTAATGCATTGAAACTTGGTCTAATTCATGTTGGTACATTAGGAATCGTTTTCGTGCGAATAGTTTTAACAGAGTAGTATTTTTCATATTATTATATTTAATGATACTATTGGGTTTCACTAATCAATAGTAAAATAAGTATTTTTTTATTGCTTAGATGTGTAGATGAGTTCACAGCCAACCTGGTGTTAAGTGGTTACTGGAGCCCATAGACATTTACAACGCAAATGCGCCATCCACCGTGAGATATAAGTTCTCAGTATAGTTACAACGGCTGCCCTACCCTTCAAACCGGAACGCATTACTGCTTCACGGCAGAAATAGGCGGGGCGGTGGTACCAACCCGTGCGGAGTCACAAGAGGTCCTACCACTAAAATCTTGTGTTTATAGTTATGCTGTTTAATCACATTTCAACTATAGGGCAACGGCCTTTAGACTGCATTAGAATTTATGCGGCAATCAAATTCAATTGAAAACTATGCCAAGGAAATCGATCTGACTTATGAACGGAAACACTCTTACTAAGAAGATCACGGACAAAATATATTCTATGCCCCTATATTCCCTAACACTACATAGTATAAAACAAAGTCGCTTTCTCTGTCCCTATGTATGCTAAAATTTTTAAAACTACGCAACGGATTTTGATGCGGTTTTTTTTAATAGATAGAGTGATTGAAGAGGAAGGTTTATATGTATAATAACATCCATTAAATAGTGGAGAAATCAATAATTAATTACAGTTTAGAAGCGAAGCGAGGGCGAGTCGCTAGTAAATTAATAAATTAAGTAATTTTACGGAGAAAGGCAATAAAGCCGTATTGTTTGAAGTTTAAGCGTTCTTAATAGCCCTGAGCTAAGAATTTGCGCTACGTAAAATGCGAATCGAAAACGTGCATAAAACACAAAGGCAAGTACATTAAACACTCAAAACACCAAATACGTCTTTAATACAATTATCTACACCAGCCGGAAATTCAACTTAGTTCGATACTAGCCCGATTAATAAATTTATTATAATAGTATTTTATTTTGTTCGGTTTTGGCGAGACGTATTATACCTTAACTTAAAAAAACTACTTTTTAGGGCTTAATATAGGGTTTACTATTTTAAAAGAACACTAAACGCGAGAGTAAGCCTTCAAATTAATGCCGTACGGCCTACCTGATGGTGAGTGGTCACCGTCGCCCATGGACATCAGCAATGCCAGGAGCAGAGACAAGCCACTGCATAGAGATTAAATAATTTTTATAATAATAATAATAATAAATAAATACTTACTAACAATCACGCCACATTAACTGGTTCCGTGATAAATTCGTAAAAAACTTGTGTTACAGGTACCAGATAACGGAAATAAATGTAAGATTTTTATTATACACATACAAATATTTAATATACATCCCTAACCCTGGAAAAGACATTTATATTTATCATACAAATATCTTCCCTTGGCGGGATTCAAACCCGCGACCCCCTTGTGTAGTGACCATGTCACTTACCACTACACCAGACGGCCGTTTTAGCTCAATTACAAAATACTGTAGTTTCTCAAACAGAACAACATTTCGGCGACTCTTTCTCGTTACAGTAGGACAATGGAACCCCCCGTCTTTCCGCCCCTGACTACTTCCTTTGTATAATTAGCTGACTAATAAGCCTCCCTGAAATATTCAGCCAGCTACTAAAGGGACGTTGTGGACCGAAGCTGTCAATAATGATTACAGACCCTCCCGATGTGAATTCCTCCGGGACTAGAGTGCATTTCGCTTGTTCGCAAGTCATTTTATATAAGAATAAATTAAAGCTTTATTTTTCCCTCCAAAGACTAAATTTGAAGCTAGCTTTATTATCATATAATATTAGCAAATGAGAAAATTTCGATATAAAAAGAGTATTTTTAGTATTGTTCGTCTTTAGAAGATTTCTGAATGAAAACTGTGCTTTACTTGAAATATTTGTAGTCTGATGTAACCTGGAGACCCGTGTATGGAAACGCAACGGTATATCAACTTTAGATGTAAATATTTATCTAGCATTATTGTATCACTAGCGTATTATTCCACGAAGAACAAATTATATCCAGAGATTTTTTTTTTATCAAAATTTAAAACTTGTGGCACAGCCCTGTGAAGCCTTTCTATTTTGTCCACCGCCATTCTGTTTGGAGCCGCAGGATAACCGTTGTCCCAGTACAATGACGACTTTAATATGATATCTCAAAATGACATTCACGTTGTATATAGGTTCCGGTATCATTCAACACTAGTTAGGTCTATAGTTCATCTGTTCATCTCAAACCAGAAAAGGTCGTCCTTGATCACGAAGGCTGTAATGTATTCGAAACCTTGGAAATTATAATTTCAGCCAGAATTTATAATTTGCCTAATTACTTATGGTAGAGCGTTTTGTGTGTCCGCACGGTTCGGTACCACACCTGGCTATTACTGCCGTGAAGCAGTAATGCGTTTCGGTTGGAAGGATGGAGCAGCTGTTGTACAGTACCCGGCGATAAATATTGCACACCGACCATGGGAAAGAGATGGTTAATTTTTGTTTCGTAGAGCGTTATATCTGTGGCATATACTTACTTGACATTTAGTCTCCATAGATTTTTTTTTTTGGTACTATTTTTCCTTGTTAGGAAAGGCAAGGGGATCTAAGCCCATACAGCCTTGTCTGTTCTATATATTCTCTCTCCATAGATACCGGATCGTTAGTGCTTCGTCGCACACAGGTAACACCGTACAACAAAAACAAAATTAGACGACTGTCTCTTTCTAAATATCGATGTGCAATATTTATTGCCTGGTTATGTACTGTTAAAACTGATACCTTATAACTGTTTTCTCAACATGTGGCAGCTACTACGTTGTAAATGTCTATGAGCTCCAACAACCATTTAACACCAGGTGAAATGTGAGCTCGTCCACCCATTTAAGCAATAAAAAAGGGAAATTAAAAAAATGCGAGAGTGAACCGTGGAAGTTGCTTTAATTATATCTACGACTCACGAAAACCCGAAGAAAAATAAAAAAACGTGTGGCACTCGGGAACTGCCGCGGTAAAGGTATTGCATAGCTTTTTTTATCAACTTATGCAATTATAAGTAGATTATAATAATTTAATATTAAAACAATAATGAAATAAGCACGCTATATTTATAAACATTGACAAAAACAAAACATCAACTGTCCTCTTCACACTCATAAGCTGGACCGCGCGAGAGAAAGATGGACAGACTTTTCATGATGCGCATGCAGTGCGACGTCACGCCCCGCGCTTATTCACAAACACTGCACAAGCGCAGCGTATGAATGTGTTGAACGCGAGCTACATGGTGGCAGAGTGGGGGTGTTAGGTTTTATTTTCGTTACAGAATTGCTCGATTCGGTCGCCGCGCTCAAAGCCCGTGGTAAAAGCTATGCAATAGCTTAATTACTTAATACTTTTTTTAAATATATTAACTTTGGTTATTCAAACTTTTTATGTATTTTCCAAACAATGGACTTCTTAATCGGTTTCGCTATAAACATGAGGCCGCTCCGTATCAAATCGGGCAGCACTCCAGCAAATCGAACCTGGAACATTGCCAATTGTACGGACAGAGCACACGAACTGAATATAATAATTGTGATAATAATATACTTAAATAGCGAAATTACGAATTGTATTATGTAAGTGTGAATACAAAGGATATAAATTTAACTTCAAACCGATCGCACATATTTGCGTGAGCATTATTTAACCGCGTTAAGTATGTGTTCATATTATTAGAAAAAACTTCTTGCGGGATTTGAGCACTGCATAGTCGTGTTGCTTGATACAAGTTATGATAAATATCACTTTAAAGGTTTAATCCAGCTAGCTACGCCCGGAAGTGCAGGTTTTAGCGGTAGGCAGCGGTTTGGCTCTGCCCCTGGCATTGCTGAAGTCCATGGGCGACGGTAACCACTCATCATCAGGTGGGCCGGATGCTCGTCTGACTACATGGGCAATAAAAAAAAAAGGTAAGTTCGCGGGCTCAACCTGAGAGAATTTTCTAACACTAGCCCTAACAGTGCTTCGCAGAATCTACCACCGGATCGGAATCACGTCCCACTGAGAAGATCCGGCGAGAAACTCAGTGGGCTGTGTCTGTGGCTTGATACGAGTACACCACGTGTCTTAGTCATTGAATCACGACCAACGAAGCCATAAGAAACTTATTTTTCACGTCGTAATGTCACAGTGATCTCACATAAATCGTGGTAATGGTCCCCTAATGGCTATCTCATATTTAAATCACACAAATATGAAGACATAAATCTCAATTGGAAAACACTTTGGTTTATTGCCCGTCGATCTCTAAGGTTTTATATTTTAAGAGAGCAATACTCAACTAAGGGTGCATAGCTGATGCATACTTGTCGTAAGGTGCATTTTAAGTCAGCATAGGTAGATACCAGCATGAGGTACATCTCAGCCGCGAAACAGTAAATCGTTCTGTTTTTTTTATTTTTTTTTATTGCTTAAATGGGTGGACTAGCCCATAGACATCTACAACGTAAATGCGCCAGCCACCTTGTGATATAAGTTCTAAGATCTCAAGTATAGTTACAACGGCTGCCCTACTCTTCAAACCGAAAGGCATTACTGCTTCACGGCAGAAATAGGCAGAGTGATGGTACCTAGCCGCGCGGACTCACAAGAGGTCCTACCACCATTACGTTAGCCATTATCACAACTGACGTCGTGCTTAGAACTAAAATAACAAGATAGATCAAGTCTTTAACAAAGAACAATATGCAGCTATGCAGTATTGATATAAAACCAATCAGGCACACGTATTCGTAAAGTAAAAACGGTATTTGTACAAGTACTTTTCATAAAAAGGGTTACTTCCTATCACTAGTGGCAATAAGTCTTCAAGCGAAATGGCTGAAAAATACATTGACACAGACTACTGTTTTGCTCGCTGAATTTTCTCAGCGAGTCGCGATTCTGATCCGGTGGCTTCGCATAATGTAAGAACCCGGGCGTTATTGGAATAGCCCCTTAGGCTGACATCTAATAAATAGGGAAAAAAACATAGAGACACCCTGAAAGAAATTGCAAATTCACTTCGAAAACCCTCGTTAAATATTATAAACTTCTCGAAAAACGTATTCTTTCGAAGAAAATGTTCTCGATTGCCAGACCTGAAATTATTTTGAATCTCATCCAAATTTGTTACTCACATAGTTTAAGACTAGTGGACGGAGCCGTTATAGGGATGGAGTAATGTTTGTAAACATTTTCCCGTCCATTCACAATAAACGTTAATGAAGGAATCGGATACAGTGGTGTTGTGAAAGGGGAGACGTTAGAAAAATACAATCCATTGTCATCACGGCTTACCAAAAATACAAGGGACTGATTTCATAAGCATCTGCCTTAACTTAGTTTGTTTCCATTAACAAGTTTACGCAGTAAATTAAGTTAATTTTATTTCGAACACCAATATTATAATTCCATTATCAACCTACGTCAAATTCTCAAGAGTTGTGATTAGTTTCAAACCTACATGGCAAGTATAATCGGACCTCCATGGAAGGATCAACTGTGTTATTCTCATAATATAAATTATTCGGTAAGACTGTTAAAGTTAGGTACGCAGTTCATGTTTAGCCTTTTAAAAATAGATGTTACTTTCAGAATTGACGTCAAAATTATGGAGATGTCTGGACTTATTTTGATGTTTCAATAATTAATAAATTGTGAATTTAAAAAAAAGAATTAATAATGCACTTTGAGATTTTGAAACAAGGCATGTTTGTTTATAATGAATATAATTTATAATGTGAACGCAACCCATTTAGCTATCATTAAGTAATAATAACTTTGAAATGCACCATTATATATTTAACTATCTTTAAAATCAATGAACGATATAGAAAACTAATAACGCCATCTACTGAGCACTAGGTACTATAAACGCACTTATAAATATTATACCTATTCAACTTTGGTATTTTTACATTACGAAGATTGCCTCAAAACTGATCAAGCATTTTTTTTTCCCGTCTTTACCTTTTTATCATCCAACTAACCAACATCACCACTGGGTTCTAGCTACGCACCATCATGTTTTGGAATGAACTCTCCTCACTCTTAGGGCCTGTGCACACCACGTTTTTTAAACGCGATGCTAACGCGCGTTTGTATCGATACACATGCAGTACATCTCCTGGCATTTTGAGCGAAGCCTCGTTTTTTTTTATAATTTTTTTTAATTGCTTGGATGGGTGGACGAGCTCACAGCCCGCCTGCTGTTAAGTGGTTACTGAAGCCCATAGACATCTACAACGTAAATGCGCCACCCACCTTGAGATATAAGTTCTAAGGTCTCAAGTATAGTTACAACGGCTGCCCTACCCTTCAAGCCGAAACGCATTGCTACTTCACGGCAGAAATAGGCAAGGTAGTGGTATCCACCCGCGCGGACTCACAAGAGGTCCTACCACCAGTAATTACGCAAATTATAATTTTGCGGGTTTCATTTTTATTACACGAAAAAATAATAATTCATTATTATACGAGAGCCTTTGTAAATTACAGCCAAGTAATCAAACTTTGCTCTTTGACTTCTCAATTCGAGGCTCATTGCAAAATTTATACAAAACGGCTGTTATTAACCCTGTCATGAGCCAGCGGGGCCCGACAGCCGTCAATCGCACGATTCAGATTTCTCGCTGTCCATGTGTAACACCGTATCGTATAATAAGTAAACTTACTTTTTTTTCGGAACTAAGTTCCTTATTGTTGTGATAGGCGTTCACTGGTAAAGTTTAGGAATAGTTAAAACTTTTATACTTAGCTATACTAATATATTTTATTAATAATAATAAAATTATAATAAATTCACTTAAAACACACTTAAATTCGATTAAATATATATACATATTATACATATTAAAAATCCAGGCGAATTCAAAAAAAAAATGTTTTCATCACACGAATGTTTGCCCGATGTGAGAGTCGAACCCATGATCCCCAGCCCAGTAGTCAGGGACGCTACTAATGCGCCGCCGAATCATTCCACGTTTATATTACAAGTACTATTTAGTATCATAAATTCTAAATACAACACTTTAATCAAACCACTTCAATTTCTATAAAAATAACCAGAAAACTGAATAGATTGTTTATGTGTTTATCTCCTTCTCTGTCATTCATTCGAGATACGGTGTAAATATAGATGTACCTCATTAATATTCAACAGTAGGGGAATAGCCAATAGCATATACGCTCTAATAAGCTATGCTGTCGAAATATTTATTGTCAACCGCACAGGTTTCAAATCCATTCGTACAATTAAAATCAGATGCCAAAGAGATTTTCGTTGAAAACTACGTACCAACCATACGAGTGAAATGAGATTTATTCATGGTTGTTCGAAGCATTACGAGACAGGTTCAGAGACTGTCAAGAGCTTATTGACTTTGGCGTTGGTATTAATTAAATAGAATTCTTATTCTCCAGTATAGATAAAAACAAAAGCCTATCAAAACAAAACGAACAAATATGAAAAATACGCTGAAATAAGTTGCTCTTTTCTCTATCATTCTTCATGTCCAGATTGGCCTCAACGGGATAATAAAATTTCGGGTTTTTCACAGTAAACGGAAAATTATATCGGCATAACAATAAAAATGCTCAGTGCTCCCCACTTTTCCGGAACGCAGGATAAAATTGGATGCACAAGGCGGGGGTGGCGACGCAGCTAATGCGATATTATTGTGGGTAAAATGTCGGAACGAATCCGGCAATATTCTCCGACACGATAAATTAACCGACGAAAAACCACCCCGACTAGATAAATCGTTGTGATACAAGAAAGTGCATTTCAAAACAAGAAAGATTTTGCTTCGCGATTCCATATAAATGGCACCGTACATTCTTTCGAGATTAGTAGACTATAAATGCACATTTAGTTAATGAAATCCAGGATTCAAATAAAATTGACGGAATGCTTTACGTTTGAAAATTTCTAGCTTTATTTATGATCAATTAAAAAAACTGACTTCCAAATTAAATTAGCTCTTAAATGGTACTGGTGGTAGGACTTCTTGTGAGTCCGCGCGGGTAGGTACCACCGCCCTGTCTATTTTTACCGTGAAGCAGTAATGCGTTTCGGTTTGAAGGGTTTGGCAGTCAGTATAGACTGAGACCTTAGAACTTATATCTCTATGTGGGTGGCGCATTTACGTTGTAGATGTCTATGGGCTCCAGTAACCACTTAACACCAGGTGGGCTGTGGGCTTGTCCACCCATCTAAGTAATAAAAAAAATATATATATATATACGGTACGAAATGAAAAATTAAATTACAATTTTATGTAAAAGTAATAACTTTACAGCGGACCGAATTTCCATTACGTTCATTCTAGCCTCGATCTATTACGAAAGCTACAAAGTCTTTTATTTAAATTGGATTGTAAAGTTTGCTTCGACACAATACAATTCGCCCTGTGAAGACCCGTCACCTGAGGGCACGTTTAGATTGAAATTTTCATTTTCTTCAAAAACAACCACGAGCACACCCTCCCCTGTGAACCGCGGAGCAAAAGATTTGCATGCACAGTTTTATTTCAAAAGTTTCCATGAGGTTTAATTCAATCTGTCTTTAAGCAAGAAAACTGAAGTTGTGTGTGTATGTGTGTTTTGTTTGAAGCGTTTCAGGTTTATCTCTTAATTAATTTCACTCAATTATTTAATTTAATAACTCATAAGCATATGTTTTTTCTTCGATTAAAACAATCAGCATGCACGATTTTAAGATTTATTATCATTTATCCACCCGTTATCCAATAGTTTAACCTGTTGTTAACGAATAAATATACTGTTCAAATTTGAAAGCGCACTCACCTCGATCGTAGTTTTTCCTGATTCCTGCCACTTCATGAGATGTTCCCCCTTCAAAGACCATCCTGGCGCATAACTGATGAGGCCCCCCGTACTAGAGGTGGGCGGGCCCGCGTTCTTGCTCGAGCCGACATCGCTTGCCTCCGATTTCGGTTTCTTCGGGCTTGCCTGAAGCCGGAAAAAGCTCCGGCCATGAATCTTACAACTTTTCGAGGGTGAAAAGAAAAACGAACCCTTCTTCGGGGATTTTTCTTGTTCCTCGTTTGATTTAGACGTTGATGCGGCTTCGGTTGCGTTTTGTTCTACTGCACACTCTGTACTGCAGCTGGGTTTAGGTCCGGAATTCTCGTCAGCAACAAAGAGCAACGTCCGTTGGACGAATGGAGTGGCCTTATTGTAAAATTCATAGGGCTCGGGTACCTTAAAGCTGGCCGGTATGGTAGTGCGGTGTGACTTCGACAAATGCCGCTCCATGTATTTTCTTGCCATATCATGGCAAATTTAACTTTTTTTTAAATTCTATTTTCACCAAAAAGTTTCAGTCTTTTAATTTAAAATATACTAAATAAACAGATGTTCATATTCAAAATAAAGTATAAATATATAATTTTAGTCACTCCTAAACATAGCATGATGGGTACGTAAATTATGAGTGAGCTAAATAAGATAGCGAGATATGCTTGAAAAAAAATGCTGAATTTGACACGACCGTTTTTCCACTGCGAGCCATCTAAAGTAGATTTTTATATTGCTATGTTTTTTTTCTAAGGGTCCTCTTTAAAAAACAAGAATAGCTGTAAAATTTTGGAATATTTGATAATAACATTTTGGTATTTATTTTATATTGGCTAGACAGACGGTAAAGTTAATACTAAGAATGTTGATAACAAGAACAATTCGAAGCCTCGACGTATGGAAGAATGTTGAATTGAAATTCAAATTTCAAAAACTGAGGGCCTCGTTTCCTGTTATCTCGTTACGTTGGTACTCCAGCCTCGTCGGGTTGCAATTTTCACGCGGAGACTCCACCACCCTATCGATCGTCTTACGAGTGTAAACAGAGCACCCTAACTTTATACATGCAAACAATATTCTAAGATTGTAACACTTACATCCATTGAAACATGGTCTATATTAGGTTATTACGGTTCTAGTTTAGAATAGATCCTGAAGGAGGCTTTAAAGCTTTCGATGAGTATTTTCGTGAGGTATTTTCATGTGTTTATTTAATCCTTACTTACATATCTGAACTACAGCACTGGTAGTTATTGGCATTCAACAAAAAATACCATAATTCATATACTGTTTATAGGCTTTATGCTAAAGTCGAATGAAAAAAAAATCGATAAAAATAGAGTTTTTTGGTCAACAATTTAAAAAAAAAAATTATTAAGCGTACAAGTTTTCCGTTACAGTTGGTGACGTAAATAAAAGACGGAAAAGAAAATGTATTCAGCCCTCACTTTCGTCGACACGCACTACACGGCAATTAGCTGACACTTTTGATAAATTAAAGCCCCCTGTTTTATGAAGTCTACACTTTTTAGTTCAAACAGAAAGGCGTAAAAAGCAAGCCGAGCTACATATTATTTTCTAAAGGCATCGAGTTGGGGTATCGCGCACATTTATAATTGGAAAAATTTGTATCTTCCTTCGAGGCTGTATGTACACCGTCACAGTATAGCATTTCATAGATAAATATTCGACCAAATCTGCTATAATACGTAGTTATTGTACTCTATACTCTTATAGAAGGCTACGCAATGCTGTAGAATTATAAGTGCTCCACACGGATTTCCTCCCGGATTAGGAGGAGGAATCTCACACCCCCGATTACTCTCTTTAGACAACCCATACCCTGGGCCAGGAAGGTCAAGTACCTGGGCGTTACCCTGGATGCATCGATGACATTCCGCCCGCATATAAAATCAGTCCGTAACCGTGCCGCGTTTATTCTCGGTAGACTCTACCCCATGATCTGTAAGCGGAGTAAAATGTCCCTTCGGAACAAGGTGACACTTTACAAAACTTGCATAAGGCCCGTCATGACTTACGCGAGTGTGGTGTTCGCTCACGCGGCCCGCACACACATAGACACCCTCCAATCCCTACAATCCCGCTTTTGCAGGTTAGCTGTCGGGGCTCCGTGGTTCGTGAGGAACGTTGACCTACACGACGACCTGGGCCTCGAATCAATTCGGAAATACATGAAGTCAGCGTCGGAACGATACTTCGATAAGGCTATGCGTCATGATAATCGCCTTATCGTTGCCGCCGCTGACTACTCCCCGAATCCTGATCATGCAGGAGCCAGTCACCGTCGACGCCCTAGACACGTCCTTACGGATCCATCAGATCCAATAACCTTTGCATTAGATGCCTTCAGCTCTAATACTAGGGGCAGGCTTAGGGACCCCGGTAACCGTACTCGTCGAACTCGACAAAGAGGTCGACGTGCAACCTAACCCATGCATCAGCCCGCTGAGTTTCTCGCCGGATCTTCTCAGCGGGTCGCGATTCCGATCCGGTAGTAGATTCATTCGCGAAACAATTGCTCTTGAGTTGTTAGGTCTCCTTCGGAGGCGCTCGGGCAGTTGTTAGCAAATCCCACCCCTCTTGGCTGAGCCTTTGCTCGCCCACCTGTCCTGGTGAAACTGGAAAGGCCTTCGGGCCACCAGTAAACCTTCAATCATAAAAAAAAAAAAAAAAAAAGAATTATAAGTCTGTTATAATATAGCTTCCAAATCTATATCTATACTAATATTATAAAGATGAAAGATATTTGTTTGTTTGTTTGTATTGAATAGGCTCCGAAACTACTGAACCAATTTGAACAATTCTTTCACTGTTTGGAAGCTACACTATTCCCAAGTGATATAGGCTGACATAGGCATATTTTTTGAAAAAAATTAGGTATCCTTACTAAAACTCCAATAATGTAACCCAAGGTGTAAAAAAATTACCTACAATATTGCCGTGCGAAAACTATTTATGATAGAATAAAATAATGTACTACGACTTTGTAGAACACATTATTATTTAAAAAAAGTGTCGCAACAGCATATGTCTGACTATTATAGTTATGCCGCAATAAGTGTTCTTTTATTAAAAAAAATAAAAGAACGTCAAATATCGTTGAAATTTTTGTTAAAGACCCGAGCGGAGCCGGAGCGGGCCGCTAGTACTTAATAAAACTCATATACCACTTAAATACTTAACCTACCTCTCTAATTACGATTAGGTCGGACTCGATTCGGAACAACACGTGGTACCTGTACCATTTTGTCGACCATTTACCGTTCAGAGACGGGAATCGTGACCGCGATTATCTGTATCAGACGGTACGCACTGCTTAGGGCTGAAAGACCAAATAAAGAAAACAATTTTATAGTGGATATATTAGATCGGAAAGTATGTCTTTTTTTATTGCTTAGGTGGGTGGACGAGCTCACAGCCCACCTGGTGTTAAGTGGTTACTGGAGCCCATAGACATCTACAACGTAAATGCGCCATCCACCTTGAGATTTAAGTTCTAAGATATCAGTATAGTTACAACGGCCTACCGTTCAGACCGGAACACATTACTGCTTCACGGCAGAAATAGGTAAGGCGGTGGTACCTACCCGCGCGGACTCACAAGAGGTCCTACCACCAGTTATTATAATGTCTGACGACAGATAGTACTTATACGGAATTAAAAAAAAATTCAATATATTATTTCATACTAGTTAAACCCTACAATACTACGTCGTGACCATCGCTAAACTAGATATTTCATTTGATGTATTAGTAGAATTTTGATTAGTTACATTTGATTAGTAGAAAACAGATAGTCTATTTGACGTTATTATTATCGAATCGTAAAATTCAAAATTAGTGCATTGAACAAAGTTTGAACTCAATGATATAATTGAGTATCACTTATTAATAATATTATTTATTATTTAACGATGTTTTTAAATAAGTAAAGTTTTTACAACGAAAAGAGAAGATTTTGTTTTTACTAAAACTAACATTAAATCCGTACAAGTGTTGTAAATTTGTCATGAAATTTTTTTTACCACTAATTTTTTATACATTTTAATGAAATTATTAAAATACTATGGAATTGAAAAATCGTATAGATATAGGTACATAAATAAAATATTAATAATATAATACATATTGGTTACGGTAATTTAGAAGTGGAGATTTGTCTGCACTATTATCTGTCACAAGCCTGGGCATTTCTGCCGCGAAGCAGTAATGCGTTCCCGTTTGAATACAATTGAGAGTTGGACCTCATTTGGTGTGGGACGGTAATCATAATGTTATGTCTATGGGCTAGAGTAACCGCTAAAAGTTTAATATGATTTAAATACTTCACCCACCCGGATATGCAACAATATTTAAAAAAAATTAAATATCAAAAACATATCTCCAACAACCCTAGAGCGTTCGCTCGGTCAATCGCCTATAAGCCGACGTGTAGCCAGTCGTGACCCTGCCGCGTATTGTTGTGGTAGCCCTATGTGACGTAGGACGATTACACATCAGTCCTTTGAAGTTATTATGTTATTTTGAAAATTCATCTTCTCTGTTTCCTATCGGTGGTTTTTATTTTAAGATGAAAGGATCGCTGAACTCGTCTTGGACTGGTTCGACGAATACTTTTCAATCAACTTATTTACGATAGTTTCATTAATAATGAATATATTTACTTGAATTTTAATATTTGAAGCGCAAATTAAATAGCACCTTAAGCTTTGGCCCCTGTCCGATACTTATGAACTACCGCGACTACTTTCTGTTAGGCGAGCCGGTTAAAACTAAAATGTGCATATAGTCGAATTTTGCACATATCGATTTTTCATAAATACTATCGATGATATTATTATTGAATTTGTTTACGTCTAATATTTTTCTGCTCAGTAACAAGTGTCCCGCGGCATCATTGGCGTTAGATAAAAAAGCAATTTAATTTTTTTGTGGGATATAGAATTATCTGTGATGTCCCTGTCTGATGCACAAACTACCAGTCAATTTATGATTCAGATTCGTGTGAACATAAAATCACCAAACACTGAAATTATAGAAATACCCTTCTTGCCAGGATCATACATATCATTTACTAGTTTAAAAGTATTGTAGGTATTAATCCAGATATGGTTTATATCTTTCTCCTAAAAGTCACTTAAATTTGTTCATATATTTTTCGTAATTACATAACATACTTACAAATCTTCATACTTAACAATATAATATCTTCAAACATACTAAAAAATATTTATAATATTAATAGAGATAAACAAAAACATTTCAAAAATATATTCTCGATCAAACCGAATATATCGAAGTCTCCCATTTTCCATTAACTAAATACGTATGTATTTCATACAAGGTTTCCTTGTATTAATAATAAACGAAATTGAAAGTAACGCAGATACGCGACGTGATCATTGAGTGCATTTATTCAATACGCGTTATTGCCAGTCGATTTTCTTAGGAGGGTCCTTCGTAAGAGTCCCCAGTTTCTTTGTAAATAGCTTTCCGATTTCTCCGTCTGCGAGGGGAATTATTACGTTTCGATGACACAACGAATTGGGAATGACACACGAAGGGTCCTCGCATACTTGACCTGCCGAGACGAGACTTAAAAAAATATTTTTGAACATAAAATATTGACAATTATTCTTTGAAGCTTTGCTATAAAGAACGAAAATTAAGAAAAAGATTTAGTAGGATTTCTGTCATTGTGTCATCGCAATAATTCTAATATTTAAAAAAGATGTGTGGTGTCGTGGGACAGCAGATAGGAACGAAGTTCCATATATAAAAAAAAAAAAAGAATTACTAGAAAAAAATCGCGCGGTGAAATATCGCTGTGCGGAAAACAAGGCCTTATTCCACGGACTTTTTCTTACGGTTTTTACTATCACATTTTTTTCAGTTTGGTCGCACAGCATAATCCCTATCTTCTCCAAGCCTGCCGTAAGGAACTTCATTCCAATAAATAATTTATGTAAGCTATATTGTGTCTCTGTTGAATGTGATATGGCCAGTTTAACTTCTATAGAAATTACTCAGACGGGTTTTATAAATGAAAATTTTCACCTCCAAGACGCAGCCCTAAATCAGATCACAAGTTCATCGTCCTCATTGTACGTTTGGTGGATGTCAACAAAATAAATAGAAATAATGGTGCAGCTATAACAGAGCTCCGAATCAGAAATAGACCTTCCCCCATGTGGCAAACGCGAACTTGACAATATACCCGCATGTTTATATTTAAGACTATCTTATTGGATTAAAAGTAGTTGTAATGACAGAAATAAATAAAGAGAAAATTATATAGTGTTAGTAAATTATTCGATCGAAAAAAAATTAAAAGTATAAAACACATTTTTAAGAAAACTAAGGATGTCCGTATGATAAATATAAGAAAAATATATTATTTTACATATAATTTTCTAATCGTACAAAAGCAATGCGGTACATATTTTTTTTCAATTTATCACTTCGTTAAATTACGTTCTGTACCTACATGTGTTATAAATCAGTGTTATCCTACTTACCCACTAAGTCAGTATAATAATTCATTCTGCCCATCGCATTAACTTATGACAGTTAGCCAGCCCCTACACGTCCCTAGAGTTCAGCTAAACTTAATTCGGATTTAGTACGCGACGACTTAATTAACCTCACTGAACCTAGCCGTGTTAGCATTGAACTTGGGATTTGAAATCTTGTAGTATAATTCCTTAAATAGTTCCTTATTACTATTCTAAGACAGTTCATTGTTTAGAGAGCTTTACAAGTTATTATAGTTAGATAAATGAATATAAATAGGGTGTCAATTTTATGGAACGTATGTTTATTTTTTATAAGTATTTAATTCATTAATTGATTCAAGCAGTAGTTAATAGCTTTAATTACGCATAATCGTTCAAATAATTATCCTTATTATTTTTTGAACCGACATTAAGTCGAAATTGATGGAAAGATTTTCAAGCTGCGGTGCATGTTTTGTTGCAATTTTCTGCTCGTAATTTTATTAAAGTTATGGGTAGCTGAAAATGTGACATGAGAAGACAAAAAAAAAACGACTACTACTGCAATGGAATATGAAGAATGTATTTTTTTGTTTGTTATTTTTATTACTCTAGACGGAAAGACGAAGCTAGCCGTCTACAGTTATAGGCTTGAGTGGAAGCGAAGGTCCAAGTCTCAATTGTATTGAATGACCAAATCTATGGAATAAATAGAGAAAGACAAAAAATATTTTATTTATTTATTAAAAATGAATCTAGATCTTGAAGCGTCAGCAATTACGATCGCAGTTTGAAATTAGGGGAACACTGAAATTGAACCTTACGATTTGACATTTCAACAACAGAAGCAGAAGGCTGGATTTACTTTTTGCATTAATTGCGATTTCGCATGAAGTTTTTTACAGAAATTCTATCCAAATTTTATAGGATTTCCAATATTTGAAAAACTTTTGATTTTGATTTGATTTGATTTGATATTAAAATCTTTTTAATTGAAAACTCCTTGGTTTTAAAAATCGAATACCATTTATTTATTTAAAAAAAGATTCTCGGTCTTGTCACGAGGTTTTGTCAAACTTGTTTAGTCGTTGAGAAAATGGAATTGACTCGAGAAAATTCAAGAGCGATGATTTATTATGACTTTCGAAGTGGTTTAACACAAAAACAGTGTGTTGACCGGATGATTTCTGCATTTGGTGATGAAGCCCCATCCAAAACCACAATTTATCGCTGGTTTGCTGAGTTTCAACGTGGACGTGTCAAGCTCAGTGATGATCCCCGTCAAGGTCGTCCAAAAACTGCAGTCACCCAAGAAAACGTTGATGCTGTGCGTAAGCTGATTGAGGAAGATCGACATGTGACATACCGCGAAATTCAGGCAACTTTAGACATTGGCATGAGTCAAATACAAATAATCTTGCATGAACAATTAGGTGTAAAAAAGTTGTTTTCCCGATGGATACCGCATTCGCTCTGTGAAGAGCAAAAAGCGGCTCGCGTTACTTGGTGCGTCAGAACTCTCGAAAGATTCCACGCAGGATCCTCAAATGCTGTATACAACATTGTATCAGGTGACGAATCCTGGATATACGCGTACGAACCCGAAACAAAAAACCAGTCACGAGTTTGGGTGTTCGAAAATGAGTTAAAGCCAACAAAAATTGTTCGTTCACGGAGTGTTGCAAAAAAAATGGTGGCCACGTTTGTCTCCAAAACCGGCCATGTTACGACTATTCCTCTTGAGGGACAAAGAACGGTTAATGCAGAATGGTATGCTAGCATTTGTTTGCCACAGGTCGTTTCTGAACTCCGTAAAGAGAACTGCAACCGCCGCATCATCCTCCATCACGACAATGCGAGTTCTCACACCGCGCACAGAACAAAAGAGTTTTTAGAGCAAGAAAACATAGAATTATTAGACCATCCGCCGTACAGCCCCGACCTAAGCCCTAATGATTTCTATACTTTCCCTAAAATAAAGAATAAATTACGTGGACAGAGATTTTCATCACCTGAAGAAGCTGTGGACGCCTACAAAACGGCCACTTTGGAGACCCCAACTTCCGAATGGAATGGTTGCTTCAATGATTGGTTCCATCGTATGGAAAAATATGTCAAATTTCGCGGAGAATACTTCGAAAAGCAATAAATACATTTTTAAATAGTAATGTTGTGTCACTTCGTTAATTCCCGAAATTTTCAGTGCCGCCTAGGTAAAAACATAAATTTCTTGAAACCACTTACGCACTATACTTTGGTGATACTATGACAGAAACCTTTCCTGGAATGCGTCAACAACAACTGTACCCAATATCTTCACAATCGGACTAACGACCTAAGAATCCATAGAAGACAAACATTTATTTTTAATAAGATAGAAAATAAAATTTAATTATGAAGATATAAATAATACAAAGTACCTATAAAAATATATTACAAACATTGATACCTATAGAGTCGAGAAAATCAAAAGTGAATTTTGAAGGTTTGTTTGTCTTCTATGTTATAGATAAGCAACTCAAGCACTCAGCAAAAATGTTTACGGGCGTCGACCACTAGATGGCTTCGCTTCGATTAGTTTCTCATTGCACCTGTAACATATTACCTATCCTATTTTTTATTTTTAATGAAGGATTTTGTAAATTTTCAGCAACCACAAATTGATAAAATTTAATCAATTTGTCTATAACAAATAAATATGAATGCCTTAACTTTAACAACATATAAGTTTATGGGCATCCGCTACAAGATGTCGATAGTTTCCATACAAAAAAAATATTTGTCTTAAAGTATGGCAGTTTCAGGGCTCCGTGTTCTATGCAGCGAGTGTTCTATGCATTCGCAGGTCGCTCATCCGATTAAGATCAAATTTGTGTCATAGTTGTTGATATGTTAAAGGTTTCTGGCATAGTGCCAATAGTACACCACAGGTGACGCGCGAGCAGTCTCAACAAATGTTTGTAACGAGTGTAATATATATATATAAATATATATTTTTTTTTGCTTAGTTGGTTGGACGAGCTCACAGTCCACCTGGTATTGAGTGGTTACTGGAGCCCATAGACATCTACAACGTAATGCGCCACCTATCTTGAGATATAAGTTCTAAGGTCTCGAGTATAGTTACAACGGCTGCCCGCCCTTCAAACCGAAACGCATTACTGCTCATCACGGCAGAAGTAGGCATTCAGGCATATTCAGGCATAAAACGAACAAAGTTTAATAGTATTCATAAATAAAGAATTAAAAGTTTTAACGAATACATAATTAATGTGGACAGTAGAACATTGACACGCGCTCAACAACATGCACGATGGGCCATTACTTCATACGGACGCGTGATGTAAATGCAAATGCCCGCCCTTTGCGCCAGTCTCGTTTGCAGTTCGCCAATTATATCATTATTAGTATTACAGAATATGAATACATTATATTAAGATTTTTCTTTTAAACATTTCTAAATCTATCTATATATATAAAAATTAATTGCTGTTCGTTAGTCTCGCTAAAACTCGAGAACGGCTGAACCGATTTGGCTAGTTTTGATCTTGAATTATTTGTGGAAGTCCAAAGAAGGTTTAAAAGGTAGATAAATATGAAAATGCTCGGAATTAAATAAGAATAACAATTTTGTTTTTCCTTTGATGTGTCCCCCGTCGGACGGATTCCTATTGTTTGTTTTAAGTTTATTTTATACAAAACTTTAGGTCTTTTATTTATCGATTGAGACACTACGATGTCTGCCGGGTCAGCTAGTCAACAAATAAATTTGTTTTTATACATTTTTAAAGGCCTCGTGAATATATTCGAAATTTTAATTCAGATTATAAAATTTATTAAAATTATCATACAGCTAATAAATGGCAAGGCAAATTAAATATTTAGTTGTTAGGTATAAACAGCGTATCTTAAAATTTTACTCAACAGTTTCAAATTCGTGATACTTTAACAGCCTGGCCACGGGACATTCGCCGATGCGAATATTCGCGCGGTGCGAACGGCGAAGCGTCTAGCGACTAAAACAAGCGCATAGAAATGTACCTAACAAGCCACGCGCACCGGCGACCGGCGAAGCGACCGGCGAAATGTACCGAGCGAATCGCGCGATGCGGCGGGCGAGCAAAACAAATGCATGAATACGGACGGCGCGAGCCACGGAGTCGAGCGGTAGTCGCGGCGAATAGTGCAGTGATTAAATGAGTTTAGTTGTTTTCGCCGCGAAAAATTAACGCCGAAATTTTTATATTTTTTATTTATTTTTTATTTTATATTTTTAAAGTCGTCGTGGCCTAACGGACGTCCGGTGCAATCGTGTTGAGCGATGCACCGGTGTTCGAATATCAGGCGGGTACCAATTTTTGTAATGAAATACGTACTCAACAACACTCAACGTTCACGATTGATTTCCACGGTGAAGGAATAACATCGTGTGATAAAAATGAAATCTTCAAAATAATAATTTGCGTAATTACTGGTGGTAGGACCTCTTGTGAGTCTACACGGGTGGGTACTACCACCCTGCCTATTTCTGCCGTGAAGTAGTAATGCGTTTCGGTTTGAAGGGTGAGGCAGCCATTATAACTATACTTGAGACCTTAGAACTTATATCTCAAGGTGGGTGGCGCATTTACGTTGTGGATGTCTATGGGCTCCAGTAACCACTTAACACAAGGTGGGCTGTGAGCTCGTCCACCCATCTAAGCAATAAAAAAATAAAATAGCTGAAATACTAGCTAGACCAGCTATTTGGAAGTCTAGCCACCCAAAGTATTTCTCGTACTTCTTGTGGAATTCTCCATCTATAGGTATACTCCGATTCTTATTCAAATCATGTACTTCACAATCTTTTCCAAATAATAGGTCCTGAACCAAAAAACTATTAATTTGTAAGCAATATCGAGATAATTTCGATATAGACATTTCGCTGTCGGACTTCCTTACTAGTCGCGGCGGCGAACGTGAGTACCCGTGGCCTGCAAACGGTGCTGCGCGAATGGTCGCCTCGCCCACCGCTTCGCTGTTCGCACCGCCGATCCCCGTGGCCAGGCCGTAAGTTAGACATTTCTTTGATTTTTTAGATTTTTTCTGTGCATTATTAACAAACACTCTTGATATATTTAACGATGCTTAAAATAAATCGTATTGCTATTAAAAGGCTAATAAATGTGTATCAACATGTACGGTACAGATATTAACTGATTGCTTTGACATGCAGACACGCACCCTTCGCGATGTTGGGAGCCAATTAAACAATTATTGGTAAGTTAAGCGAACATTATTTTTTACGTGCGTGTATTTAATATGTTATTATGGTACGTGGTTTGAGAACCTTTGACTCACCTAATAAAATAAAAAATTGAGAGGTTTCAAGGGACACCCGGATGGAACGAAGTTCCTTTCGATTAATTAGTGAAGGAATTGTAATAATTTTTTTTTTTTTTAAGTTATAATAATATTTTTTTTATTTTTTAATATTTATTATTTACAAAAAACCTGTATACACTCAACAAAAATAATCGTCGCGACACCACACTGTTCAATGCGAAATAGAAATGAAAATATCTGGCTTGCTTTCTATAAGAGAGAGAGAGAGACAGAGAGAGAGACATGCGACGCCGCACAGCTTACAATAGCTTACTATAGCAAAAAGTGTCGTGACAACTTTTCGTAAGAATTTTTTCCGTCTAGCCCCCTTTCACAACGCGCGATAAGGAACTTCGTTCCAATATTTTTTTACTTATGAACGTTTATTAAGGTTCCTTTATTAGGATTTTATTAATTAGGGATATTTTTATTTGTCAACGAAGAACTTTTTTTCGACATATCTGCAGACAATTTGGCGGGCTAATACGTGTTAAGTGGTTACCGGAACCTATAGACATGACCAAGTACCTATTGTATCTACCATTAAATAACTTGAGACGTGAGGTCGAGTTATCATTTAAAACATTTAAACATAAGTAGAGATCACTCAGGGTACGTGTTAGACATCATTTATACTTCATAATTTCAGGTCTGAAACAGTCTCTAGTAGCTGAAGGTGTGACTCTTGTAATTATGTTAGTATTCGTTGCTCGTAAACTTGGCTAATAATTAAGTGAGTATCGTAAAGAAAAAAAAGATGTATTATATATCTCGTAATCAAGTGGTTCTCAAACTTAATTGAGATTGGTAAGCTGTAACGTGTTACTCAATAGGATAAAGTCGTTTTGCTGATGTGAAATAAACTATTACTATTATGATGTTTAATTGTATTTCCAGTTCATCAAGGAAACATTCACTGGAGCGAGAAACAAACAGTATCTAAATCCGAAGTTATGAATTTCATTGTACATATGAAATAGTACAGTATGGCACGTAATTATTTTTAACAATAATGTGGATGTATCGAAAATTTTAGATAATTTTATCCTTTATTATTTAGCCTAGGACTGTGGACTAGCCACATGGTATAGAAATGTTCAAGAAAATTACAACCAAAATGCATTAAAAATAAAATAAATTAGTTTAATGACCAACGTTTCACTGAGTCATGTGGACTGTGATATTATCAATGTTTAATAATTAGACGTCAACTTTTTAAAATAAATAACCGATATAAAGCAACTTACTTTTTAATACGCTTTTATTAGCTTCAGACGTATGTAACGGAATCTTTGAACATGATTTTGACCCCCTTCAAAACGTCGGATTAACTCTAAATTTGGTATACTTATTAAGGACCGATAATAATTAAATATTAAAAAAAATTGAAAAAATAAAGTTTGAAAAAATTGAAATTCGACTAAAAAATTAAAAATAAATAATAGTTTAATAAAATAATAGTTTAAGAACGTTTGCACTATGCAGAAATTTAAATTTAAACATGAATTGTGCGAATGACTAAATTTCTCGTCTGTGTCCCTGTCATTGCTGATGTCCATGAACGACGGTAACCACTCACCATCATCACCATCAGTTGGGTCGTATACTGGTTTGCCTACAAGGGCAATAAAAAGAATAGCTTCGAATAAATCATCAAGTTTGCCAAAGAACGGTTTGCCAATTAACAATTCTAAATTAGAATGTTCGAGAAAAAAATTATAGAATTAACTAGAAAAGTATTTACTTGTCGTACTGAATATTAACGATGTCGTCTAAGCTTAATGAGGCGATCCCTTTGAATTTCATCTGTCCGGAACCGTGGCGTCTCTCGCCTCAACATCCGGTCTCTGTTTATAACAACATTTTCCTAGAAAACACTCATTAACTATTTTAAAAAAAGCTAAAAGAACCACCATGCAATGTAACGTTCTATAATTTAAGTTTCGTTGAAGAAGAAACGCTGAAATTTTTAATGCATCCGCTCACATATACATAAATGCTTTTTCGGAAAACCGTACTTATCATCTTTTCCTATAAACCGGCAAATTGTATAAGAATTCAACTAAATAAATATGAAGTCTTTGTAGAATTTTTACAGTTCCAGAAAATTCTATGTTTCGTTCGACCATTAAAATCGCTACGTCCACTTCATTAATCTTGTAATTATGTAATGTTTTATTGCACCAATCAGTTTGTCAAAAATATTTAATTGATAACCAAACTCTGAGCTTACTTATTTCTGTGTATGCAAGATTCCGATACACACAACCCGATATAAAATCCTAGCTCGGCCATTAACCTTTCGCTTATTGAAATCCAATTTCAATTTACAGCGTTTCCTGGTATATACAAAAGTATACAGTTAATCTAAATTCATTTTTAAAGGTTTCAAATAAACTGATTACAGCGAAACGATATTATACGTAATTTTGTGCGGGTTGCGTGTCAGGGGATTAGGCGGGCTGCAGACGTAGCGTGTACCGTGTGAGGCGGCCGACTAATCGCTCCTGACGCGTCCTGATGGAGATCCGACTTACCGCCCGGTTACAATTTACATTAATAACAAGGATTAATGTGTGCAGCAATATTGTACACGCACACACACAATCGTACGTAATGGGTATGCAATATTTGGCGTCCGAAAACGAATGCCTACCTATGCTGATAGCCTTGAGAGGCTATATCAGCTTCGCCCTAACGTGTAGGTGATCTCGCGGGGCTTAAACCGGAGTGTTGCTAACACGGGTCCTAGCAAGAACAGTGCTTCGCAGAATCTACCACCGTATCGGAAACGCGACCCACTGAGAAGATCCTGCGAGAAACTCAGTGGGCTGTTTCTGTGGGTTAAAAATATCAACTGTAACATGAGGCGTTAAAGGTTTTCCACAATATAACTGCTCGATCTTCCTTTAGCAATATTTTAAGCGTGCTCCGGCTTATCCCCTGTAACTGAAGAGCTAGATTGTTTTGCTTGGGGGCGGGATTTTGTTGAATTCGCGCCTACACTGATTTGATGGCCCCTGATCTTGTTTTAACCGTAAGTTTTCCGCTTCTATTACGGTCTACGATTTTATTATTATTTCTACTTTGCTTTACAGCGGGTAAGGTATACAAATCTCAGAGTTCGTCATAATTTTTGTAATAGTTCAAAATGTCGTTTGGTGCGTAACCTCAGTTATGTAGTGAATTAATTGCGACCATATTCTTTTCCTGACCGCTCCTTTTTTATGTATCAAAATTATATTTTTAAAACAACACCATTTAACTATAGAATAAAGTAAGAAATAAGTTTAAGGGAAATAATAAATTAAATAACTTCGAAAACATTTGTACCCTTATGCTGCTGGCCCTTTCTTACTTCTGTGAGTTACTTCGTAGATTACGAAACAAATTTTGGGAATTCAGTGATAAATGAGTGTTTCGAAGTAACTTTCATTGGGGTCCAATAAACCTGGTTGGTTTCCGATAAGAAATGCTCAAGGTGTTCTTATTAGAAAATTATTTTCCTCTCTAATCTAACAGATGATTTGTTAAGTCATTCAAACAACTTATTTCTGTCATAAGTATGAGAATTAAAATATTTTAAGTAATTTTAGATTTACCAACAATGCATTTTATAATTTGTTTTAAAATCAATATTTATTTATTGTTTGCATACAGTTTCAAATGCACAATCCGCTGGGTATGGACATATAAAAACTAGAGCAAAATCAAAACCTGCTCAGTGATCATTAAATTAATGTCTTAGCTTTGTGCTAACCAGAGGCTTCTTCACTATTTGCAATAAATTCAATATTCAATAATGCGATACAAACTCTGCATTAAAACTAGCTTTACAAAATAGGCCACAATTATTTTCTTTCATATTACATACTTTTTATTTTGTTCCATTGTAATTAGTTATAACTATTTTTAAGACAATTTTGTTTAAAATTTCAGAATCTTAAAATAACCGAAGTACCTTAAGAACGTAAACTAAATTAAAATCTAGTTCATTAAACTTAGAAGAACATCATCATCATTCAACTACCCTTCTCCCAGTCACCTTGGGTCGGCGCCTCTTTCCATACTCCTCTACCATATACCATTTCTTCGCTTCTAATCTTAGAAGAGCACAAACAAAATAAAATCTAGTGCATTAACCTAAGATAGTAAGGACAAGTTTAAATAAACAGAATGAAGAAAGTTTAAAATACAGAGCTCTTGATAGAGCGTTCCACGATCAAACGCACATAGTTGACTGAATAATGAGCTCTGCGGTTTCCATATGAATGATGTAAACAGGAAACAGTGTGCACGAGTTTCAAACAGAATAAAATTATAATGTTATAATTTACTCGAACCTCATTTAGAGATGGGTCGTACTAGCTAAACCAGATACTAGGTCCACCTATTCCTAATCTTAAGAAATACCTAATCCAAATATTTAATCCACATAATCTTCCTAATCTAATTCACAACCAATACTTTACTTAGCATGCAATCTCAATCTGCCTATTCCTAATCTCAAGTTCTGGGTTCGTTATTAGGATTTGATTAATGTGATCGTTGGATCATTATTTGAATGATTAGGATTAGGCATTTAGGGATTGTGAGATAAGTTGCAACGTATAAGTGAGTTAGATAGGAAAGGAACAGGTGGGAGCGTATGCTTAACATTCGATTTTATGTTTTAAGAATACCAAGATTAATTAGGTGGAACAGGTGGATTATACACATTGACAAAATGAGATTAGGTGCAGCCTAATCTCATAAATTACCTAATACTCGGGTCTGTGCAACTAAATCCGACTCATAACCTGTGAACCTATAAAACTGAAATAGCTTACAAATTTTCTTATAGATCTAACTATACTGATGTGGTGTAAAATGGTTCTTAGTAAGTATAATGAATTTGTATAGAGTATAGTAGTATTAGTATAGTAAGTAGAGAATACTAGTGGAATAGAAGATTACTAGTCGTAACGTCTTGACGTGGGACGTCTTGTGAGTCCGCTGACACGTAGCAACCCTCGCCTATTTTAGCCATGTAGCAGTAATGTGTTTCGGTTTGAAGGTGAGGCTGCCGTTTTACTGTTATAACTTAGACGTTACAACTCATGTGTCAGGGTGGGTTTTTTTTTTATTGCTTACATGGGTGGACGAGCTCACAGCCCACCTGGTGTTAAGTGGTTACTGGAGCCCATAGACATCTACAACGTAAATACGCCACCCACCTTGAGATATAAGCTCTAAGGTCTCAAGTATAGTTACAACGGCTGCCCCACCCTTCAAACCGAAACGCATTATTGCTTCACGGCAGAAACAGGCAGGGTGGTGGTACCTACCCGCGCGGACTCACAAAAGGTCCTACCACCAGGGCGGCATTTATGTTGTAGATGTCTATGAGCTCCGGTAACCAGTTAACACCAGGTGGGCCGTGGGCTCCTCCACCCATCTAAGCTATAAAAAAGACTACATTGTTAATTACCGCCCAACTTAATTTTTTTATCCTATTTCTTAGATTGGGGACGAGGTAACTCACCATCTGGTGTTGAATGGTAATCGGAGCCTATAAACGCAAACCACGTAAGCTTAGATACCCCCATCATAAATGCTGCCAAGGTACTACTAGGTACTGCTAGGTACTACTTTGAGACTCTAGTACTAAGGCTCAGTTTTATAGTACAATGGCTGCCCTGCCCTTCAAACCGAAACGCATTATAGCCTCACAGCAGGAATAGGCAGGGTGGTGGAACCTACCCGTGCGGGCCCACGAAACGCCCTACCACCAGTAAATCTATCATATCGTTCAGGCAGAATAGAGGTACCTGCATACCTGTGGCTTTACCTTACGCTCTACCACAAGTACGATTTTTCTATATTTTAAGTCGTCATGGCAAAGGCTTTTCCCTATTTATGGCAACAAATATTTAGGCCCCGAAGGTCAGAAATTTTTTATTCTAATAAAAATTGAGACATGGTAGTAATAATAATAATAAGATGTCATATTAAAGCTTAACAGAAGTATTCAGAAATTAGGGAGCATTATTATTTATTAATGAAAGTAATAATAATGTCACTGTCCAGAGTCTGTGAGTTACGAGTATGTATACATATATATTATAGGTTACGTATGTAAATTTTAATTTATCGTATTTTTACGTGCTAGGAAATCAGATCTATCTGGTGGTATTGCCAACAGACTTAACAAACACCTATACTTGACTTTTGAGCTTTTTGCTCCCAGTTTGCAGTGGTCGTTTGTATTCGAATAATAATATTAATTTTAAACATGCAAAAACGAGTCAGCGAAATTAAGCGTAACATGGATTTATCTATGTTTAAGAGGCAGTTAATAAAAAAAAATTATAAGAAAGAAAAAAGGTTTTAGAATTAAAAAAAAAACTATTTCATTTTTTAAACTTCGAACAAACATATAAAAACATAGTTTACGTACCCATCATAACGATTAATTAAAAATATTTATGAAAATTTTATATTGTAAATGACTGTGATTGCTTTACAGTGCCTGCGTAAATGCGTAACTTCCACTTCTATGTTTTATATAAACACACTATCTCTAGCTTATATTACCTAAAATTTAACTAAGAATCCTGTAATCCGAAAACGATTAAAGGCAAACAACTAATTAAAAAATTTCAACTCTCATAATTTGGAGTGAAAATATTATCCGCCAAAAGTCAAATGCACAAGTGAACTATTTCAATTACAAAATTAAAGCGCTATCAATTGTTATTAAAATCACGCCGGTACGATTTCCCGCGTATACGGGAAGGCTTCGCGGCGGGGCAGTCGTCCTTCTCGCGGGGCGGTTAGCACGCGACTGGGGCGAGAGGGTGAATCGATCCTTGGCGTCCCGCGGGGATGCAGATGCACTGTTGATAAACTCTGGATGTGTCTTTGGATGTAGCTTTATATCTATTTTATTTGACGAAAAAAAAGTCCAAACACCTGGACATCTAGAATAATAATAGTCTTGGCTTTGATACGAATACGCGTATTCAAAGGTAATTTTTTTTCCAATTATTTTGAGCTATTAAATACAAAACAAATATTTTAGGCGATCGTTTAAATCGATACGTATAATCTAAGCTGTTGTAAATCTAAGTAAAGTAAATTTTTGTTTGTCACTTTGTAGACGCAAATTTTCACAATATTTAAACCAGTTCTAATGTGGTTCCAGTTTCCAGGTACCAAGTCAAGTTTGGCCAAAAATGTGTTTTTTATTCTCATTTTATTCAATTGTTAAAATCTAATAAAATAACGTTATAAGTAAGCTCAAATTAAATCATCAGCACATGCTTACAATAGATCCACAGATTATCATTTATTGACAACCCTGCAATTTTTTTTTTCCCGTATAAATACGTAATTCCACCAATACACTATACGTTCTTTGAGTAACAAATCGAATAAGTTAAGGAAGATCCACGCGCCTGATGTCGAAGTGCGACGGGCCATCTATTTGAGGTTGTCCCTTTGAGCTATGGATTGAGTTACTCAAAGTAAGACCGAACACCGTTGCACGTTTCGAGAAAACTATTTTCGATCCTTTTCATTTGGCTCGCAACCCTACGAATTCGCATATCTTCGATGTCTTTTTCTGGGCGGATCGGAAAATGCGACGGCGTCCGTATTCTGGTCGATTTGAAAATTTTCAAAAGTTCCGATCATCTAAACCAAACCCGAAAAGTTATAATTTGCGAATTTACTGGTGGCAGGACCTCTTGTGAATCCGCACGGGTAGGTACCACCACCCCGCCTATTTCTGCCCTGAAGCAGTAATGCGTTTCGGTTTGAAGGGTCGGGCAACGGTTGTACTATAAAAAAGGTATGTATCAGCATTTACGTGGTTGATGCCTATGGGCTCCGGTGACCACTTAAAACCAGGTGTAACATAAACCAATACTTCCAATAAATAAAAAAAACAGTAAGCAATCTTTAGAATGATATTAGAAATTTATAATTCAAATAATAAACAAAACATAATAAATTAAATAAGATAAATTGCAAGTTGTTTTTTTTGTCAACTCTTACTGAGATTCGCAGTCATTTTCGTTTCATATCTTCCGGGTTTCAGCTTCGAAAATCTTCCCAACCTCGTACTATATCAAAACGAATTGTTAATACTACTAATAATACTACTAATAATACTACTACTACTACTACTACTACTACTATTACTAATGAACTATTTCGTTCCAAAAACCGAATGATTATTGTGTTTGTGTATGTGTTGAAAGTTCATCATAGCAAGATAATTTGTTCCACTGTACCAAGTTGTAACGTTTGAAGACTTGAGACGAAAGACGGATAGCAGATAAAATCAAATCAAATGAAATAAAATAAAAAAAAATTCAACATAAATGAAAGTACATACTTGTTGAACGTCAAAAGAATTACCGCCTTCTTCTTCTTCGAGATCTTCAAAAGATTGTTTCAATTCAATTTAAAGCTACATTCGATTTGCAGTGCTACTGTACATTTACTCTCACTCTCTGGTACGTTAACTTTGATTGACTTTCAGAGATTTGTTTGATAGAAGAAGATCCGTCGTAACGCTCCTGAGATTTAGTTTAAATTTTCTTTTTTATTCCTACAAATAAAACGTTTCAAAATCCATGCTGAATACGCTTGAACACTCGCTGGTCATTTGTTATTTGATCAAATTTTCGCTATAGTGGGCACGGCGGCAATCAATTCGTGACGTCAATCAAATAAATAACCAACACAAAACTAATCATTAATATATTAATACGTGAAGCAAAAACTTTGTATCCCTTTTTACAAAAATTGCGCGGACGAAGGTGTATGAAATTTTCCACACTTATAGAGAATATAGAGAAGACGTGCACAATGCTAATGTTTTTTTTAAAAATAATGCATAAAAGATACATTAAATCAATAAAGAAAACATTACACACACTACATACCGTGTATTTGACGCACACACGCATGCATACTATTTATTGTCAAACTTTTGTTCTTGACGTCTGTTGTCAAATTGAGATTAAATATTTTTTATAGTGTAGTCTTGGCGAAATTTGTGATTATAGAAGTATAAAATACAACCATAATAGTGTACAAACTTACAATTCCAATTAATTATAGTCGAATTTCGACTACTGCGGGACCTCTAGTTTAAATAACTATACTTGAGACCTTAGAATTTATATCTCAAGGTGGGTGGCGCATTTATGTCGTAGATGTCTATGGGCTCCAGCAACCATTTAACATCAGGTGAGCTGTGAGCTCGTCCACCCGTCTAAGCAATAAAAAAAAAACATTCATCAAAAACAATTCAATACCTCAAACGATTAGAACGTAAATATAAAGTGAGAAAGTATGACAAATATTTACAAAAGCGGTAAATCAAAATCGATATACGAAAAAGGAAATGAACTACATCCACGTGCCCATAAAATCCATTCAAAAGTTCATTACTACGGTATCCGACGGGACGCCAACGTGGATGCACCTTTTGACTGATTGAGCCATTTTTAGATATGCGGAGGAAGGTGCTCGCTTCCTAGAATAGCGATCATACTAATTATCGCCCTTTTCTTCTAATGGACGGGATCTAGACGAATAGGCCGGCGATTTGTTTGAAATATTACGCTTTGAGTTGAACGAAACGTGAATTATTACTGACATTACATTGGTCTTTGTTTAATTTTTTGGGCAAATTGTCTTTTTTTTAAGCGTTTCTTTTTTTTTCAAAGAAATGTTTCCATCTTCGCTATTAATAACTCAACGGACGAAAATGAAAATATCGTCTGCTGACAATTGCCTTGAAATAACATATAATTAAAAATTGAAATTTTCAAACACCTGATACTATTTGGCTTAACAAATCTTACTATCCACCTTACTGGTGAAAACTTCATTTTCCGCAGTTTTTCTCTTTTTTTTTACTGCTTATAGGGGTGAACGAGCTTACGGCCCAACTGGTGTTAAATGATTACTGTAGCCTATATGTATCAACATCGGTTGACAACATAAATGACAAAATATTTAAAAAAATATATACATTTTATAATCAAATAAATAAATGATAGCATACAAAGAAACAACTAATGATAATATAATTTGAGTTGAAAATGTTTTATATTCATTTCAAAATGTAATTCATTAAATATGAATTACATCATCAAAGTGTGTCAGTTTCAACTATTCGAATCAATGTAGACAAAAGACGAGTCCTTATTATACTTTATCTAAATAAAAATAAGTAAATATATTTAAACGAATAGAACATCAAGTCGGATAAAGCAAAAACAATTATTGATTTATCTTATAAACCTTCTAACCGAAACCGTTGGAGCGCAAAAGGAAATCGTTAAGAACGGATTACGCCATCAATGCACGTCTGTTCCGACTAATTAGTTCGGTAGCCGCTGAAGTGTGAGATAGCAGGATAATCTTTATACCCAATTTTTAACTAACATAGAAAGCTCACAGATTCATATTTAGGCACGTGCCACTGTGTTTTGTAACTGTAATATGTACAACACAGTTTGTTATATTAGTTGGTGTACAAATGTACAATGCAATTGAAAAGTTGATTTTATGTTTAATACCTACGATGTAGTATTATAGGCTCCGGTAATTACTTAAAGCCAGGTGAGCCGTGAACATCTTCATACATCTATGCGATAAAAACAAAAACTTTAACAGAAATTATCTCGTTATATTCGTCGAAGTGATTTTTACGTAAATTTCTTCCTGAATTTTAATTCAATATAAAATACTAATTTGTTCAACATCCTAGTTCGAGCCCTATAAATTTAATGGTATTAGTCGCTTCTCACCGGTATTCAGACTTGAGTTACAGGAAAAACACAATATTTTCAGGCTTAAAATAAGGCGTAGCGTCCTCCAGGGTTACTTACATTCTGAATACAATTTCCAATTTAATTAAGATAACAAAGTTTTTTCTTGAACGCGTAACATTGTAGATTGTGAGATCTCAGGGAACGGGAAAAAGTTATAATCAAACCAAACAAGGAATTGTAAATCTAGCTATTATATTCTAAAACGTAAAATCATACATGAAATTTTCACTGTGATGATGCCATCCATCATCTATACCCATCTACGTTACTAAAATATTTTAACGTAAAATATTTCATGTTGACAATTCTTAAATAAAATTTTCATAAAAAATGTAATACTGCAACCCTAGTATTAGTAAAAAAGAAATTAACTAAGCAAGTATTACGCTCGTATGTTCCTGCTAATTAAAAAGGGAGGATCCTGTAAAATAGCATCTAACAAAGTCGTGTGTTCATACTGGACGACGCCTCACTGAGAAATATTTTTAATAAGCAATGTTAATAAAATAAAATTCACCAGAATCCATAATAGATTATGTGTTCTGAAATAAACCTAAAAAGCATATTATGTTAGAAAAATTCGAAATAAAAAACATAATATTACTAATACGACCATATTGAAATCAGAGGTTTTTTTTATTGCACTAGATCTGTGTACTGGCTTATCTACCCCCCGAGGTAGGCACGTGGATGTGTAAACTCATAGTTATCACATACCCTGAAAGTCACAACTTACGCCATTACTACTCAATCTGTTTTTCAGCCCTTTAACCTCTGCTTCTCGGCAAAAATAGGTAAAATGACCAAACCGTGCCTTCTTGTAGAGAAAACCCACGTATGCGGCACAGTAAGCCGTAATAGTATTTTTAATTAGTTTGCGACTCGTGTGATCTGATAAAATTATTTATCGTACTTCTTCACTTATTTCTGCCTTAAAACAGTCATGAGTTCCCGTAATTTACGGGAACTTATATTTATAATATTTAAATTTTCACCTCTTATCTCTAGCTGGGCAACTTTTTTTTTTACAGGCTCCTATATCCACGCAACACTAGGAACGCCTTGAGCTAATATGTTCATTTGGTGCTACAAAAAAATCTATAGTAATATTATAAATACGAAAATAACCTGTTTATTTGTGACGTTTTTATGCCCATATCTCTGAACTGATTTGGACAAATCGCTATAAAAATATAGCTACCTACAGGTTATGAAATGTAGTCCACACAGACAAAACTGTTGACGGACAAATAATTTTTATTTTTATTTCCCGTGTAGGAAGACGAGCCCACCTGATGGTGAGTAGTTAACGTCGCCCATGGATTTCAGTAATGCCAGGGGCAGAGCCAAGCCGCTGCCTACCGTTAAGTACTCTCCACAAGCCTCGTTTGAAGAAGGATATGTCATAGCACTCGGGAAACACCATAGTGAGGAGCTCATTCCAAAGCCGGATCGTATGTGGCAAAAAAGATCTCTAGAAGCGCACTGTGGATGAACGCAGTGGCTCCAGGTCGTATTATTACTGGTGGTAGGACCACTTGTGAGTCCGCATGGATAGGTACTACCGCCCTGCCTATTTCTGCCGTGAACCAGTAATGCGTTTCGGTTTGAAGGGTGGGGCAACCGTTGTAACTATACTGAGACTTTAGAACTTGTATCTCAAGGTGGGTGGCGCATTTACGTTGTAGAGGTCTATGGGCTCCAGTAACCACTTAACACCTGGTGGGCTGTGAGCTCGTCCACCAATCTAAGCAATAAAAAAAGGTAGTATGGATGAACTCTACTCCGGTGGCGGGCGGTGCGATGGTAAAATCGAGATGATGGTATCATCTCAAACAATTCCTCAGAGCACTCATTAAAATAAATTAAAATCAACACGACAGCGATTTGAAATAAAACAATCAAAATATACTCATGAAAATATTATTACTGATGGTAGGACCTCTTGTGAGTCCGCACGGGTAGGTACCACCTCCCTGCCTATTTCAGCCGTGAAGCAGTAATGCGTTTCGGTTTGAAGGGTGGGGCAGCCGTTGTAACTGTACTGAGACATTAGAACTTATATCTCAAGGTGCGTGGCGCATTTACGTTGTAGATGACTATGGGCTCCAGTTACCACTTAGCACCAGGTGGGCTGTGAGCTAGTCCACTCATCTAAGCAATAAAAATAAAAAATATCAAAAAATGTCATGAACGCATAAAGCTTTGAGACTATTGTCCACAACACCCTACGGTCCTACCGCGCTTAATCGGGCGGGAACTAATTTGAGAAATCACTCGAAATAAGTGATTGTTAATGTCGCCCCGTTAAATCCACGAAACAACGGTCTGTCACCCATCCCGGCCATAACTCAAGCCGAAAGAATATAATTTACGACACTTCGTCCTTCGTAGACTCACAAACAGGATGCGAACGTTTCTCTTTCATACTACATATTTTATATACTTTCGGATATAAAGCGATATGCCTTAAGACTGAATGTTTTATGATTTTAATGTTTGTTTACTGTAGTTTTTCATTCGAATCAGTATCTTCATTTCTGTATATCGTGTATAGTTTGAAGACTATTCTTCATATATTTGTTTGATTCGCTGTATATAATAAATACGACAGCGAATTCTTTGGTTCATGATTTTCAGTACTAACGGATTTTCAAATTGGCTGGTAGTTAATACACCAAAAACCGACACAAGAAACAATTAATAACGCTACTTTACAAATTTTAAATTAAAAATTTAAAACAGGTGAAACTATGGTTTACGTATAGTAAGCAATAAATATTTACCTGCGAATTTCAACTCAATCATTTATTGAGGAGCCGTAGATATGAGAAAATAACTGAAATTATGTTCTATTTATTTACTCATCATAACTTATATATATATAGGGGTGCAAAAGCGTATAAATTAATATTTTATTAACCCTTCCAAAGACATACTATTTATGTGACCGTCGTTTGTTCAAATCAGTCAAAATGATTAATGGCATAGGTGTCGAATAAAGTGGAAGGGTTCGGCGAGGAAAAATGTTCAACAATATTCTGCTTTATACACTAGCGTCATAAAGGTGATTTTCATTTGGATTTGAACACGAAATATTGACATTAGTTTTAATAAAACTGACGACTCAATTCTGTAAGTAGATATTCTGTACGTAACTGAATACTGAAAGAAAAAAAATTAGGTTTTTTGTCACAATTATGAATTATGTTCGATCCTATCTGCCTACTACCTAAATATTTAATTTTGATCTTATACATCGTCATACTAATAGTGTTTTTTTAATTTTTTTTTTTTTTAAATCTTAGTCTAGTATAGCACAACGTCATTATTGTCTATTAACGCAAATTTGTACTAGGAAGCAGCTTGGCTGTCTCTAGCGTTGCTAACGTCTGTAAGCTACAGTGACCACTTACCAACAAGTGGGCCGTATGCTTGTCTGCCTAGCAGGGCAGTAAGGAAAGGCATGCTAGGGACATGGCAAGATTTTTGTAAAATTTAAGTCAAACGCGTCTTATGAATCCTCACAGTCAAGGGTCTGGTAACAATGAATTATCTGAATACTGGGCACCATACTACTACTAATAATAATATTGTTAATCAAATCAAATCAATCAATACATCAAGAGGGTTTTCTCATTTATACATCGTCTGCTAATGCAGAAAAAAATAACTAGAAAATTCTTTCGGGGAACCAAGTAATTTATCACGTAATGAAGTGACAAATTTGAAAAACATCTGTGTCATAAGGGGCCATACGTGACGTAGTATGAGGGTTTCAATATTTACGACCTTCCTGACTGATAAATATACTCGCACTTCCTATGTATCTGCTACGCAGCGCCCACTGAATTGAAATACAATAAAAATGCATATAGCTAACATATATCAAATAATGAAATCAATAAAAGGTATTATTAGTAGCACAATTATTAATTATGATATGGATAGAATCTATTGAAGACTAGCTGACCCGGCAGACTTCGCAGTGCCTCAATCGATAAATAAAAGACAAACTTTTGTATAAAATAAACTTAAAACCAGAATTATTATTTTTATTTAATTCCGATCATTTTCATATTTATCTACCTTTTAAACCTTCTCTGAACTTCCACAAATAATGCAAGACCAAAATTAGCCAAATCGGGGCAGCCGTTCTCGAGTTTTAGCGAGACTAACGAACAGCAATTCATTTTTATATATACATAAAATAATACAGATAAATTATAGAATACAAATACCAAAACAACGATATTTGTTCTGGTTCTTAGACAAGCAACTAAGAATTCTTCACAGGCAATTATGTTTCTTCTTTATACCGTGTTATACTTTTCTAAACGTCCTACAGAAAAACTAGAAAGAAATACAGGCAACTTGAAAAATAGTCTAACTAAGCTGTTTAGTTGGCTGCACCAATCAAGTATGGGTTGCGATCTCTTCTGCCTCTAAATGCTGTTAAGACAATAATTTAATAAGAAAGTTCCGAGATATTACGAATACTTTAAGATAATCAAATAAGGATGCTCTAAAACGTACAGCAGCCACATTAAAAAGGCACACGATTTGTATTTTCCGAAATTGACTTTCGGTCGAAAAAATTTAATTATTTTACTAATAATTCCGCCATTGTCCTATTATTATAGGAAATCCAATAAATTTTACTGTCATTTCTTAGGCAGTAATTATATATTTTTTTCGCTACCAACCTTTTTCAGACGATTACGAACATTTAATTAAATATCAAAATCAGTCCAGCGATACTCTAGTAAAGTGCTTACATATTACTTTACTGGTGGTAGGACCTCTTGAGAGTCCGCGCGGGTGGGTACCACCACCCTGCTTATTTCTGCCGTGAAGCAGTAATGCGTTTCGGTTTGAAGGGTGGGGCAGCCGTTGTAACTATACCTGAGACCTTAGAACTTATGTCCCAAGGTAGGTGGCGCATTTACGTTGTAGATGTTTATGGGCTCCAGTAACCACTTAACACCAGGTGGTGGGCTGTGAGCTCGTCCACCCACCTAAGCAATAAAATATATATATATATATGTCGGCACACGTCAGGGATGGCTGAGCGGTAGGTTCCGTCATCACTCGTAGTCGATTGAACTCAGTTTAGTCAATAAAATTTTTCAATCATAATTATTGAAACTCAACACACACAACTTTCACAATGACAGGGTAAACCGACAGTTTAGTTGCATATACCGACAGACCGACTGACTGACTGACAGAGACTCACTGACTGAGACGGACAGAATTACTGTCTGACACGGAATGCCACGACTCTGTCCACGTACCGCCATTTTTTACTGTGGCGTTACGGAGTCTACCCTTCGTTTTGTGATATTTATCAAAACAACATTTCATCATTTAAAATAATAATCAAAACCACCGTCTTAATATTACTAAAAGTCGTTATCCACGACAACTAAAAGTCGTTATCCACGACACGGCCATTCTGACATGTCACACGTCCCTGTGTGACGCTCCTGCAAGGAAAACAACC